>ML685798.1:3023244-3037834 GCA_007922175.1 Pelusios castaneus
GAGTTGGCGATGCTGTGAAATGAAAATGGTTCTTACCAATTTGGCAGCTGCCCCGAGGGTTCTGTCATTCACCCTGGTCCACTAGCAAGAGAGAAATAGTCAAGAATGAAAAAAACACAAGCCCTACTTTATCTTTTAACATCATTTAAAAACACACTGTGCTTCCCCCTCTGCAGTTTCCACTCTTATAATTCTGTATCTCTGGAGATGGCAAGCCAGAACCGTCAAGGAGTGCCAGAAATGTTTTCAACAAAATATATATCCTAGAGACATGCAGGACTCAGCATGGAAAACAGTATTTGACTGTGTTTAAAAAAAATCCTTAGCCTTTTCTCCAAGGTGTCAGATTATGATACATGAGGTCTTCTTTCCCTGTCTAACTTTGTCCTCTGCCTGCAGCCCTGTAACATTTTAAGGCAGCAGTGTGGGGTTTCATTGTGTTTTATACTTTCATTTCCAGCAGATATCCGTTTCCCTCCCGGAGTCTGTGCTGCATGCTAAGTCATCAAGTCTCTTCTGTAGTGTAATTTTTACCCTACCTTCCCTATTTTTTCAATGTCAATTGCACTTGGCAGCGGAGTAGAAGATTGTCTGCTTCCCCTAGAAGATCATAATTTCCCAAGAAACCACAGACATCTATTTTTTTTAAACAAATAAAAAATCAGAGAGATCTGACCTAATTTGCCCAGGACACAAAATGCATTACTGCGCACCTAAATTTAGAGAAGCAACCAGATGAGTGGAAAATACAGTAGGTAAAGAATTTGTAAGTGACAATTAAAAACAGAGTAGAACAGAGGTTTTAAATTAAATGATGCTTTCCTTGGATTTTTCTAATTTATGAAGGTGAACAAGAAAGTTTTGGGTTTTGAAAACTTGGAGTTGCAAAGTGGTATTTCATCTGTATTATCCTTTGTTTTAGAAAAAATTGTTCTTTACTCTTGAAGAGGCTGACATGATTTTTTGTTAGTTCAAACACATTTGTCACTTTTTGAATCAATGATAGGTTTTTCAGTTCAGAAAGCAAAAATCTCAGTAACTTTTATTTAATTTGCGTTATCTAGAGCCGGGCAAATTAAAAAAACTGCATAGGGATGTATAAGTAGATGTTTCCTTCAAAGCATTTAATGAAATGTGAATATTTGTGAATTATTCTCATGGTTCTAGAAATGAGGTGAGCAATGGGAAAATAACAGAATAATTTTTCTAAAATAATAAAAACTTGATAAATTATTGGACTCTTATTCAACCAACCTTAAACTATTGGCTGTTCAGATATTTGTAGTGTGCCACTCTCTGTGATACCCACATCCCAAATACAAAGATTTAAGCCTTGAGGGACAGTGAGATCATAAATTTATCTTTATTTATTTTCTGTCTTGGTCCTTTATTTATTTATTTTTGGCCTTTAGATGTGTTTTATTTGGTCTTGGAAGGATTGTTTTTATTGGTAAATATTGATTTCACTGAACACACAATATTTCCATCAATAGGAATCAAAATTTACATATAGGTCAGGTAAGAAAAATGCTGCTTGAGAACTTACTGGAATTTGATTTGTCTATTTACTTTGTATATTTTGACATGTGATGTTGACAATTTTTGTTTTAAGCTTTAACTTTTTGAGTTTCAACCTCTAGTCTCATTAAATAATTCTGGGGGACCCTGAACCCACTGTAATTTCCCAATCTAAATTGATAAACATGGAATCAGTCAAAATTATTAAAAAATAAAATAAAATTCTGCTAAGTCTAGATTTACTATATCCCCTTTTGCATGTAGGTTCTGACCCCAATTTTGCAAACACACACGTGAGTAAACTTACACCCCTGAATATAAGTGAAACTACTCATGGTTATTTACTTGCATAAGTATTTGTAGATCAAACCCTAAGATGTCAAATTGTGGAGTTATATTTCACTTCATTTTATTGCAATAAGAAATAGGACCGAAGGAAGAACAACCCAAACTAGTAAGCTTAACAAATGCAACTATAACTTTAGGTAGTAAAATTCAGGTCAGTGTCAGTGGAAGTGTAAATTTAGGGTGCTCTTCTGCTTCCCTGTGGTAACAGAATTAAATGCTGCACAGACAAATTTCCATTACAGTTATCACTGAATCGGACAGTAGGAGAATCACCCTCTTGTTTTCTTTGCTATGAATGGTATCAAGAGATCCTAAAGGGAAGTTTTGCATAGGATAGCTTCCAGGGAGAAGATAGCATTCAACAAGTTCACTGCCTATATGGGAGAATCTTTTTTAAAAAAATATACTAAAATTTCTCTGGGCTCATAAAGGGAAAAGATCTCTGCACTTCTCATTAACATTTGCTTAGTTAAGATAAAGAATTAGTTTGTCCACATAAATTTAAAAGTTGCTTTGATTTTTGTTCTTTGCAGCTCATTAATAAATTGCCTAGTTCAAATTACTGTCATCTAGCTCTAGACAGGAGGTGAGTGCTGAATTTGGTTGGCTTTGGTTCTTAGTGAGAAGAAAAGCATTGTAATCCAATAAATGAAACTGCCAAATTACGCAGGGTGTGTGTTGCAGAGCTACTGATGGCTCTTTGTTGTGCTGTTTACTGCACTTTTACTGCAGTCTGATTTATTTTAGGATCTTCAAAGACAAGAAAAGAATGATTAACGTAAGCCAAAAACCCTTTATCCACTGAGATTTCACAACCTCTCAGTGGAATGTTTCTTAGCGGTTTATTTTTAGGAAAGTTTGTTTTTATGCTTTTATTGAGTTTAAACAGTGCAGTGTGTCTTGACTGTGCATACCCTGTCATGTCATGAAGCTTTGTTTAAAAATGTAAAATGTACGGCCTCAGTTCTTCTTTTCTGCTATGTTCTGGAACTTTCTTCTTTGACTGCAGTTAGTTTTTAGGCCCTTAAATTATCTATGTTTATGGCTATAAGTTCCCTAGAACTCTTCATATAACACTCACGGCTATATGAACTGTATGTATATACAGTGTATATGTGCAGAAAGGGTGTACGGGATAATGGAGCAGTTACCCTGAAGTGTGGAAACTTTTAACAGCTTTTTTGTGATTTTTTTTTTTTAAAGGCAGCTGCAAATATTATTTTAAGAAAGAGATTTATGCAGTGCTTAAAGTAGGTTTCTGTTTTGCAGGCCAAACTATGTTGGTGCAGATGTTTTGGCGGCCCTGATGCAACGCGGCTCCTGGTGACAGCAATGTAAACACGAATTCCGCAGAGCCTCGGAAAGTCTCTGGAAAATGGAGGAGCTGTACAAGGACCCACAAAATCTGCCCATGGACGTTACCAACTCCCCTTCCACCCTAGCTAACAATAAGCTAGAAAATGGAGTTGCGCAGCTGATCACCGCTGAGGCGTGGAATATTAACTCCACAGACTTGATGAAGAAAGCACTTTCACCACTTGTGACCGTCCCCGCCCCTTCCATCCTCACTCCACCAGCGGAGTCCCAAAGTGGCGTGGCTCTAAAAGTAGCAGCCACGGTACTCCAGCCAATTTGCCTAGGGGACAGCCCAGTGGTTCTTCCAATACACCTGCAGGTTGCAGGGAGTGCCACCCCCCAGATTGCTCCTAATAACAGCACCCCGTATGTGATGACGACTCAAGGTCCCGTCCCACTACCCGTCCTCTTAGAGCAGCACGTCTTTCAGCATTTGAATTCTCCATTGGTGTTACCTCAAGGGGCTCCCTGCCCTGCAAATCCCATCCACAACAACCTTTTCCAGGGGTCTTCCGCTCCGGTTGGACAGCCCCAGTTACTGGATCAGAAACCATCCAACACAACCCAGGAGCCCATCTTACCCCCAGTGTTTCAGACACCCGGATTTGCTGCAGTCCTTCAGGATTTATTTCCTCCGCAGGGCACCTTAGGTTCATCACCTTGTCAGCCACCTCCAGATTACCCCTCTGTTCCACCCCAGGCCTTCAGTTCCCCTCTATCCCCGCTGGTCCCCCCTGCCACCCTCCTGGTACCATATCCTGTGATTGTTCCCCTGCCAGTCCCAGTCCCCATCCCCATCCCTATCCCCATCCCTGTCCCTCACGGTGCTGAATCTAAGGTCAATCCAGATTATCCCAGGCCACCATCATTCACCCTGTATTCCTGCAAAGGCACCCAGACCCCACTGGAGAAAGAGGAGTCTAAACCCTTTGATTTCATCCACCAAAGGGAATTTTCCCAGCTAAATCGCCACACAGTCATCAAGATGAGCAATGAGAACGAGGCCCTGGACCTCTCCATGAAAACGGTGCCCTTGCTGAAGGCAAGTGAGGTCAGTTCCCAGCTGTCCTCTGAAGATGGTGCTTTGGATTTGTCGCTTGCTTCCTATAGGAAGACAGGCAGCAGCGGGGTCCACACTGAGGCAGCTAGTGCCATTTGCTCTGGCTCCGCAATGGACAGCGCCACCCACTCCATGATGGATAAACTCTCCAGTCCAACAGCCCCCTTTGCCCCTCACGAGGCAGCAGCCAAGGTGGACAGCAGACTAACCGGTAGCAACTCATCCGAGCTCCTGAGACAGCAGCAGAAGTGGTTGGTGGATCAGACTGGCAGAGCAGCCTGTGAGCCCAAGGCTGGGAACAATATTGAGATTGTGAGCACTTCACAGACTGCCAAAGTAATTGTCTCCGTCAAAGATGCTGTGCCCACTATTTTCTGTGGCAAGATTAAAGGTCTCTCGGGAGTATCCACCAAAAACTTTTCCTTCAAAAGGGACATGCCCCAGGACTCTGTACTGCAGTGTTACGATGTGAAAAGCCAGCCGGAGCCCAGAGATAATGCAGAAGCTCTTAGGAAACCAATCAAAAACAGGAGTGTAAAGTTAAAGAAAATGAACTCACAGGAAATACATATTCTTCCAATCAAAAAGCAACGGCTGGCTGCCTTCTTTCCAAGAAAGTAAATTATGGGTTTTTAGAATTTTAAGATATAATTATTATGAAAAATAAAAAAGATGCACTTGGTTTAAAATGCATTTAAAACTTTAAACTATCTTTGTAAGTTATTTTGGGGGGAAGCGGGGGAGGATCAGATGTAGATTCCCTGTAAAGCTGGGGGTTTTGTTTTGTTTTGTTTATTGATTTTTGACTTTTCATGAAAAAGTAAATAAAAAGCAACCTATTTTTCAAGCAGATTGCACATTTTTGCAGCTTTAATGGAATAATGGATGAGTCAGAAGGGTAAGAGCGATTTTCACTGCCAGAAAGTGCTTTGATGATGTAATTCTTAATAATGGGTACAATGGAAACTTCAAAATAAATGTTTGTATGTGTTAGTTGGTTGTGATTATTTTGTCATTTATAAATTGCTTTCATTATCTGGGACGATTCGGCAAAAGTCTGTAAACTGTAAAGCACGACAAGTTTGTCTTTGTTATAGCCCTCAAATGTTAAGATGACCAGGCTAAGAAAAATTATATTACCCCTTAGCAGTATCAGAGAGCACCTCTGAAAAACCAGCCATGATGTGTTTCAGCTATCTTCAGTAAAAATGAAGGAACATGACTACTTTTACACTCTGTGGCACAATCCAATGCATAAAAAAAATACTAGTTTTATGATAACATAAATATAGATCAGTTTTTAAACATTATGTAAACATAACTGATGATTTTAATAAAAAACGGGAAAAAAATCAGGGGAATTTGGTTGTCAGTGGGTGAGGAAAAGTCACATAATTTTTCCCAGCCTGAATATAGATACATGGAAAAGTTGTTTGTTGTAAGATTTACCATGTCATGGTGGCTGAAATCGGTGCACATGAAAGAGTAGAACAATGTAAGTTTATGCCATTATAGTGTAAAAGCTAGCCACGTGAATGGAGAAATGTGAATGTAAACTTAAAATAAAACCTGCTAGGTGACAGTTGCACGTGTATGTGAAAATGGGCTGGAGATGTATTATTGCATGTTTGCTACTAAACTTACACCTCTTGCAATTAAAATATATCCAGCTGTTCGCGTGAATACAGTGCAGGAATGTATTCTGCCAACTACCCCACAGTTTAGAATTTTTTTTTAATTTTTTTTTTTAGCTTCACAGGGCCTGTGCTGCAACCACAGTGCTGGTGCCACTGGAGAAAAATAACAGAGAGTCCTGTGGCACTAACAAACAGATTTAGTTATCGCATGAGCTTTCGTGGGAGAAAATCCCACTTCCTCAGACGCTTTGAAGCAATAGACTAACACGGCTACCCTTTGGAACTGGAAAAAAAATGAGATTGTAAACAAACAAGCCAGATTCTGTATCTAGTTTACTGGTCCTTACTCTGCAAGGTTGCAGCCAGCCTCTCTCCCACCAGTCTCCTGCTCAGCAGTCTCTTGCATTAATTTGTGAGCACTGAGACAAAGACTCTGGAAAGTTAGGCAGTGGCCTTTTTTTCCCCTCTCCCAAAAAACTGAGCATTTGAAACTTTTGGATGGTGCCTTGAGATGGCTTTAGGAAAATCTTGGCCCCCAACACAGTCTGGTTAAAAATAATACAGATTTTGCATTTTCGTTAGTAGAGCAAGGAATTCCTGTTGCCACTTGTATCTTTTCCCTAGTTAGAGCATTGCTGGTCTTTGTGCTTTATCTTCAATGCTATCTTGCTTACTGTGGAACCCAAGTGCAAAATGTATGTTGGCTTTGTGTCATTTTTTTAAGCTAACCTTTTACTTTTTCTAAGGCTGGCTGAACAGAAAATGTACAAAAGAGTTTGAGATGTCAGCCACTCAGTTAATGTTTATTAACTCTTTTAATGCCTACCTGAAAATACTTTGCTTTCTTCCCCTTGGATTCAGTTTTGATTATATGAGGAAGTAGATCATGTGATTGTTGCAGTGCACAGAAATGGAAGTTACATTATATAGTGTAAATGTGCTTCCCGATTGCTACTGCCCCTCTTCCGGTTTCAACTGGGACATATTCAAACTGCCAAGGTCTCGGAAAATGTAGCTCATTCCAACAGGGATATTTTAAAGCAGGAAGTCACAAAATCAGCTGCTGAAACGATTAGTTCTCAAATCACGCAAAAAGAAGTAACCCGTGGGAAGAAATGTGTCAGGTGAGTAGTACCTCCAGATAGACCAAATGACCCAGGTTAAAATGCTGTACTAAATTTCAAATGGCAAGTGGGCACCTAGCCACCAAGTTCCACTTCTTGACTCCAGTAATTCCTCTTAGCCATTATGATAAGTTGGCTGATCCTCTTCAAAGAATAGCAACAGGAACTAAGTACCTTTTCAGTGCCTTGCAGTGGCCACCCAGGAGGATTACAGTGCAGCATGCAAATATAGACATAGCCTAACTAAAACTGATTTTAAAAATCAAATGAGTCAAACCAGGGCCTGCCCCTGTGTGGAAATGCTTACACTGGTTCCCAGCCACTTTACAATGATGTAGCTTAATTAACTTAGGTATTGTACGCACAGGAAGTTGGGTCGCCAAATAAACCAGTTCAAGCCAGTGTGTGTTTGTCCATACAGAATTTTTAACTAAATCAGCTTAAAACCAGTTTGTTACATTGATGCAATTTTGTGACCAAAGAAAGTGGTGACAGGCTAGATGTCTGCCAGGAATTATTTAAAACTAGAGACCTCTGAAATGGCACAATCAGCATCTGATACAAAAGGAAAATTCTTCAAAACCCCTTTTTAAATATATGTGTTCCTGATCTGCCGCCACAAAGGTGAAATGACCTGTTTGCCATTCACATGTGTGTTTTTAAATGACCAGATTGCCTGGCCTTAATCACTGCTGGAACTGCTGTTACATTTGCCTACAAACCATCAGGATGGATTGCAAGGGGGCTGACAGTGGCCGAGTGCCTGTGCTAAGCGGCGTTGTCCTCGGTGGTGTTTTTTTAAGCTACAATGTTAGGAGGTGGTGTTCGGAAGAGTATCTGACCCCTCAGTAAGGTTGATTGCCAGTTACTTTATTTTTTCACCATTTGGTGGGTTTTAATCTCAGAGGGGTCCAATGTGAAATATGACAGGAGAGATGCACCTTTCATACTTAGTTATTTTAAGCAAACTACTGCACTGTGTTGCAGGTTCGGCTCCCTCCTCCCACCAGAAGTGTTCCAAAGCACGAGTAAAAGGGATGTGGAGTGTTAGCATGGGAAAGAGGCAGCCGCAAACCAAGGCACTTAATTACCCACCATTCCTTTCTAGAGGCAATTACAGTGTTGGTGTGTTGGCCCATTAACTATTGACATGGTACATTTTAAATAAAAGTCTAAAACGTTTGCATGGAAGCAGAGCTGTATTATTGATATATGGTGCTCCCACTTCTGCCAGGTAGTCATGGAGACACTAATGTCTTTGTGAAGTTGGAAGGAAAGTCATGCAGTCAGAATGGGAGGAGGAGGAGGTTTTTTTCTTCAGGCCTTGTCTACACTGGCACTCAGCCCAGAAAAACTTTTGCCACTCAGGGGTGTGCCTGTTAGTGTAGACAGCGTTATGTCGACAGGAGACGCTCTCCCACAGACATAGCTACTGCCACTTGTGTGGAGGGCTTTATGCTGGTGGAAGAACTTCCTTCCGTTGACACAATGTGGCCACACCAGTGCTTATGCCAACAAAACTTTGGGAGTGTTTTTTTCACACCCCTGAGCACCAAACGTTTTGCCTGGGTAAGTTCTAGCGTAGACAAGGCTGAAGAGGCCAGCCAGCCTCTGAACAACAATTAAAAGGTACAAGTGTGGTCTGACCAACAGTAGATTGACACGCTCCCTTATAGCCACTGCATTTTGGGACATTTTTCCTTCCTCTTGTTTTCATCTTCTTGCCTTTTAATTCCTCTCTTCATATTTTTGAGTAGCTGCCATTACTCAGGGAAAGCTTTGTGTTGGGACTTGTCCGCACAGGGCAGTTACTGTAGAGCGTTGGGGTGTAAATGTAAAGCACTCTGTGCTGAAGGACCATGTAGACATGCTTACTCGACCCAGAGTGCCATTGTGTACTTTTGCTTAACGTGCTTTGGACGTGTCTACTCCAAAGGAACTCAGTGCGGAGTAACCAAAGCCACACAGAGATTTAGTATAGAGTCACCAGCGCACACTGGCTACCCCTGCCTTTGCCTCAGACAAATCCTTAGAGGCAAATCTTCTCTTAGGGCCTGAAAAAAAGTCTGCTATTTTCAGACAGCTAGGGTCCGGCCCCCTGAGTCATATCCTGAAGCAGACTTTTAGGATCATTTGGGGGAATGTAGCTGCTTTGAAGATTCATGAATTGACTAGGAAGTCCTTACCTTCCCCAAAGTGTGTTACATGCCTTGTAGGCCAAGGCTCGGACCTTCTGGTCAGGCAATGGTGCAATATGTTCATGGCTTCTTTTACTGGGCAGTAAATGTGCTACTGCCCGAGTTTCTGCTGCCTGCTGGTGGTCGTATTCATTCTTGGCAGAGTAGGTGAGATGGCCAAATCAGGGGTAAACATACGCATGCATGATGTTGGCAAGGTCTTAACTGCAGCAGGCAAGCTGTATTTTCCTGGCCAAAGCTAACAGGACGCATTCCTTGCCATTTATGCAGTGTGGAATCCAAGAAGACGTTGAGGATACTATAAAAGAGTATCATGTTGGCTTTGCAATCTCTGAATCTGTGCAGCCTGATTCAGAGCTATTTGTTTGACTTGCACGTACAGCCAGCCCAGAGACTTCCAATTCAACGTCATCCCAATAGTTAAAAAGGGCTGTGCTCCACGTCTGTGAGCAAAGATGGCTCGGCCCAGGGAAAAAGGGGCTGGAGTGTTACCTTTCAGACAGCTAACTGCACACACAACTTCACTGATTATAGGAAACCAAAGGTAGGGGGGAAGTAGTCAGTTACAAGCAAAGTGGAATGCAACCTATTTCAGACAGGGTACAAGCAAAGTGGAATGCAACCTAGTTCAGGCAGGGTTGAAGGCAGCATTCCAGTAAATTCTTCGATTTTTTTTCCCTTCTCACTCAGCAGAACCATAGCTGTTCTCCCAGGGACGGTTGATCCAGGTGGCTGATGTTATTTTATCACAATACATTTGGCATCAAGTTTGGGAGTCGACTCATTGGTCAGGTTTGTTTTCTCAGGGTGCATTTTTACACTCTGCTCCCTGCAGCATGAGAATGCTGACTGTTGTTTGAGGGCCGGGAGAAAAGGCATTTTCCAGCAGCAGCCCCTCAGCCTCCGGAGAGGGGGGGACTCATCTCTTCTTATTCCAACTGTGGCACCATGTGCTGCTGGGTACCTAAGTGAGAGCAGGGTGAGGCTAACAGACTCTCAGGTCAGAAGGGACCAAGCTGACCTCCCGCACAATGCAGACCATAGAACCTTACCCGCCTCCTCCTGTTAATAAAGCTCTAACCTGTGACTGAGCTATTACAGCCCCCAACTGATGGTTTAAAGACTTTAAGGTAGAGAGAATCTACCAGCTGTGGCGCTCCTACCCAGACGGCAGCAGCCATGATTAGACCCTCTGGGAAATCAACAGCTCTAACTAGAACAGATGCAACATACCCGAACTCTGGTGGGTTTTACCGCTGCAGGTGGAGTATGCAGAACTGCTTCAAATGGCCACATTAGTACTCAGTAGGGTAAGTCCTGGCCGAGGAGTGTCCCTCTGAACTGGTAGTGACCCACTAATCACACTGAGTATTCCAATCCTCTGGTTCCCCCCATCTTTCTGAGGGGATGTAACTACAGAGTTTGCAAGATTTGTGTTTCAATTGTTTTAATGTAGTAATTGATATTATTTCAAATAGTGCTAGAGGGAGAGAAAGAGAAGAGGGGGCAGGTAGCCCACGAAAAGGAATGTCTTCCCAGGATCAGCAAGCAGTGTGAAAAAGGAACACAGCTACAACAGGAAGCAGTGCGGGGGGGTGGGCGGGGGCACTGAGGTGGTAGGCAGAATACAGCAGGCGATGTGGAGAGAACCAGCAAAGGAGAGATGTAGGCAGGCACAGAACCTGGCCTGTGCCCATGAAGAATTTGGATTTTAACAGAGAGAGGGAACCAATGAAGGAGACTTAGATGGGAGTGAAGTGGTCCAAGCCGTAAAGGAGGAAGAAACCTCAGTCACCTTGGGAACTGTCGTTGCCAGAGGGTCAGGTGGCCTTTGAGGAGCATCTACTTAAGAACCTAAATCCTTCTGTGGATGCAGCCCTTGGGGAGAAACATGAACAGGCAAATGTGATAGGCTGAGTGAGGATGTCATTAAACAAGGTTAGTGAAGCCAGAGGCGGGAGAGCAATTGCTGAGACATTGAAGGTTAGAAAAGGGTCTATTTGACAACTAGCAGTTTCAGCTGGAGAGAGACTTGGAGATCCAGGGGGGCCAGCAGGTTTTTAAAAAGGGACAAAAATCAGTGTGTGTGGGGGGGGAGGGGAGAACTCTGGGGAAAGGAGTAAAGCGCTCCTACCACATCTTACTAATTTCTTTAAATGCATTATGTTGACAAGATTCAGGGTGCAGAGAGGAGAGAACAGAGCAAGATCGCTCAGCCAGGAAGAGAGGACAAACATAATGGTTGAAGATGGCAGCATCACGGCATTTCCTCCAGAGGTGCTCAGTAGGAGCAGGGATGACAAAGATGAGATGAGAGCTGCAGCTGGGGAGCAAAAGGATAAATAGTGAAGGCGAGGAGAGTTATGGGTAGCGACCGTGGAGAAAATATGGTTGGGCAGACAGGGAAGAGAGTCAGACATTGGAGAACATCAGAGGTTGGAACTGTTAAATCTCACAGAAGTGATGGGGAAGAATGTTGAATGAGCACATGGTGTAAGGATGCTGATGTGTAAATAGTTGTGAGCCTTAATGGTGCAATTTGTGCTGTTTGTACACTCAGTGTATCCAGATGGCATACATGCAAAGAAGTCTAAAAGGATTTAGCCTCATATCATACATCTACACATTAGCTCCTTTTCTTTGCTGTGGCATGCCCTCTAATTACTAATCAGTGCCATTTACAGTCCTTTACCACTTATGTCCATTGTCTGCTCATCTTTCACTGCAGCGAAAAAAGTTACACCCCCGTTGTATGTTCCTGTACATTTTGGCTTACTGGAATTTTCTAAGTATTAGTACAAAATCCAAGCTCTCTAAGACTTTTTTGGCCTAGCTGAAATTCCATTTTTGTGCCAGAGATATTTGCACCATCCCTTCAGCAGAGGGAAACTGAAGGCCAACTGCCACAAATTAGTTCTGCTAACAGTCTACCTGGATAATCCCAGAAAAAAAATAGTCACAACAAAGCAACAGCACTATAGGGTCTTGTCTCTCTCAGCATCCTGGTGCTGGCTATTTTAGTTTTTCCTGGTGGTCAAGGTTTATATAAAATATGCTGAAATCTTTAGTCCAGTGCCTTGATTTCAGGTGTCTATATTCAGTTATCCCCATCTCAAATCAGTGGCGGGTTTTGGGGCAGGCGAAGCAGGCGGACGCTTAGGGCCCCATCGCCTACCCCAAAAGCCGCATCTGCCTTGGTCAGCAGCAGGAGGAGCAGCTGAGCTCAGAGGGCCAGGAGGGAGGGCAAGGTGGGGGGAGTGGGGCCACAGAGGAGGGCCCCCGTGGGCCTGTAGGGGATCCCACAATGGGCCTTTGCCTAGGGCCCCCAATAGCCAAAGGCCACCTCTGTCTCAAATCCAGCCAGTTTGGCATACTTACCTGTAAACAATCTAACTCTATAAATAAGTGCAACATCCTCTTTTCATTTATTGAGTCCTTGAGAACTACAGTATGTATGTGGTAAGTTTGTTTTCAATTCAAACTATTTTTGAGTTGTCCATCTCCACACACAAAAAAAGCTGCATTTTTTTCAGTTATTGAAAAATTTTGCCATGCAAGAATAACTCAAAAAAGGTGAATGGATTTTTTTTTCAGATATGATGCACAAACAAGGCCGTGCAATAGGGAATAGTGTAACAAGACATCAGCTCAGTGGAATGCTATGTTAGCCCACGTTAAAGTAGTTTTCACAATAAACTAAGAAATGCAATGGGGTATCGCTCACTTCACCCCAGTGCGGTAGTGGCAATCATGTGGTAAATTGCACTGCTTCATTTATAGTCTGTCCACTGGGATTCCAAACCTCACAGCACCTTAAAAATGGCTACTATTAAAGAAAGCAAGAAATATTTCCTCTTTCCCACATCTGTCCCAAATGTGGAGTCTTCTATGCCTTCTCTCTCCACATTTAGTGTACATAAGTTTCCACTGGTTTTCTTCTAAAACATTTAAATTTTCCCAGCCCATTCACTGCCTGTAGTAAAGAGCCCGCAAACAGGCAAAGCTCATTTCCAATTATTACAGTTTCCCACATGCCGGAGCCCCATAGGTATACCAAGCGGCAAATGAGCACCAGTCTGTTATGTGCCATAGGCAGGATGCCACGCCTGAGGAAACGCTTGCCCCAGGATAAGCAGATTCCTAAAGGCAAGCGCTCAATGCAAGGCTGGAGGGAGGGACTGCAGGACAGTGTTAGTCAATTGTAAGAAGGAACAAAGAAGCGACATCTTAGCACTTATGGGAAGTCACAACACGTCCCAAAGTTTGGATAACTACACAAGCCAAACGTTTCCAACCTTGGGGGGTTAAATTAAGCTCCTCCCTCTGTTTTATGGTGGGACTTCCAACGGTGCTGAGCATTAGCTTAACTCAGCTTGCACTGAAGTTTGCAGGCAGTAGCTATAGGCTCTTGCTGAAGGCTTCTGAAAATCCCACCCTGGGGCACTTGAATGACAGAAACAGCTTTCAGGCGGTATTGAGCACACGCAGCTCCTATTGGCCTGAGTGAGCCTTGCAGATGAGTAGTAATTTTGGAAACCGATGCCATGTCTACACAGGAGTCCAAGGCCAGATCAAAAACCAAACTTTAGGCACCCAAAATTTGGAAAATTTTGACTGCTTGCGGTTGAAGATAACTCTTCTGCGGGTTAGCCACAAGACGGGTGCCGCATCCGTGCAAGCTTTCTGCTCTGCCTTGCCAACATGCCTGAGTAGATGAAAGGCTCGTGCAGGGTTTAGTCAGGCCTTGAGCCTGCACCCATCGGGCTGATTGGGACCAGCTGTTGCAGTGGTTATCTGCATTTTCCCCCTTGCCACTGGAGATGGAAAAGAAAAAATTGGTAGAAGAGGGTATGTGCCAACTTTAACCTGTATCATTTTTCTCTTCTTTTCAGCTCAAATGGTGTCATGTTTCAGCCCTCCTAGCGTGGAAGTTTGGCCTCCACCCTACTATTTGTCCTGGAAAGGCTGTTCTTTGAAAAATGTTGAATTAGGCAGCAGAGAGCTGAATTTACATCCAGGGATGAAAGTTTCTCCATGCGAGCTTTTGAACAGATGGTGGCAGTACACAGCCTTCTGCACAAACACTGAAAAAAAACGTCAGCACCGCGAGCTACTCTTTTTAAAGTAAAACCTACCAAAAATAAAGATTTACTTAACACTTTGATTCAGTGCAGGATTCCTTATCTAGTGCAGCTGTGGAGTAGCAGAGCAATAGGGGCCTGGAGTTTACAAATGCTATTTCAGAATAAAATGGGATTATTACAGTTCATCATAATAAATTTATTGGGCGCAGTATTGATGATCCCCGTAATACAGGGGATTAGAGTCTTTGGGTAGTAAGGATTTCTG
>ML685798.1:3037934-3054414 GCA_007922175.1 Pelusios castaneus
GAGGGAGATTTCTTCACCTATAAGCACCATAATGGCCATTTACACTTCTTAGGAAAAACTAATTATTTGTTTGGTGACCTTAGTTTTTTTTTTTTTTTTTTTTTTCAAAGGTGTGACTATCTAAGCCTTCCAAAATATATTTTGTGCCCATTTTATAGATGGGTTATCTAAGGTGGGTGAACATTTAAGAAACTTGACCAAGGACTACTAAATGGTATAAACAGGAGATTAAAGTATCAGACTAATATCCTGCATGTTGGTTTTTTCTTTACAACAGGAACACCTACAGGAACTCGATGTTGTCTACTCTGTGCAAGAACCTGCTTTAGAGGATTGGAAGACTACAGTCAAGTCTGGTGAAGAACAGGAGGCTGTTCTGCAGCAAGTCTTTTAAAATCTATGTATCCTTAAAGCTGCATACCCCTGAGTTCAAATGGTTATTTTTCATTTGCCAGTTAAATTATCTCCCCGTCCTCCCTCTAAGAACTACAAAAGCTGGAAGGGATGACTTTGGAAATTGATGTTAAGGAGATATTTCACTTTAACTTTGTTTTTCCAGCAGAGTGGAGGATGAGCTTATTTTACAATGCTTTAAACACTGTACCTTGCTTCATTTATTAGGACAGGTTCACATTTCAGTTACTGCTTTGCTACACTGTCTTACTGTAAAGCTAACAGCCACCAGGGCAATCAGGCTTACAGAGGAAATGAAAAATAAAATACCTGCTGCATCCACCTTTGTCTCTTTAACATAATGAACTTTAATCCCTTGACAGATTAATGAAAATAGGCCTGGTCTGTCCAACATTTATTTAGACAAGTACAGATGTGGAGAGACACCTTCCAGATACAGCAGTTTATCATATGCACTGTTATAAGCCAAGCAATTCTTTACATACTTAAGCCTTCCATGGAAGGCAAAAAAATTCCAGTGGTTTATTCTGGAGTGTTTTTACTTTTTCCCCAAGATCACTGACTTTCCAACTGGTTAACCAGCCTCAAGTTTAAACATGACTATCTAGCATTCCCACTTCTTAGTATATTTAGCCTTTTATGAATTTCCTAAAAAGATTTTCGTTAGGATGTGGACATAGCAACTGAGACAAGGAAAAGCAGCCCGTGCAAATTCAGAACCAAAGACAAAGAGAAATAGTGGGTACAATCCGGGCTATGGAGCACTTGCTGATAGTTCCAAGGGCTGGTGGCAAGAGGACACAGGGTGCTGTCTTTGCTCCTTGTTTCTGGCTGTTAGGTTGTAAGACTCCCCATAAACATCCACAAAGCTACTTCATTATCCAGTCAAATCCCTTGTCAAATGTCTCCTCTGCCGTGAGGCCTAGAAAAATCTGGCCAAAGCTTAGGCGGTTGGTCAGTAGTCTTCGCACAGCATCCTTGTCTACTAATACTCACCCGTCTCGTTCGGTCACTGTCTCCCACGTGGAGTGTAATCCCCTTCAGAGAGGCATCATCTTTTTGATCTGTGTTAGGACAGTGCCTAGCACAAAGGGTCCTGGTCTACAATTAGGTCCCATAGGTGCTACCGTAATACAAACAACTTACAACTTCATTGAATACATTACTTCTCTTGTGTACAGGGATGTTATGTAATTGTGCAAAGTGGGGTGGGTGAGCTGTGAGTGTGAATGAGGAAAAAACTACTACTAAAAACTGCGGCCCTACCCTATGAAAAGGTTTGTGAAGTCTTGGTTTAACGCATTCAAGCAAGTCATTCCACCCACAAATAATCCTATTAAATGGGCCAAAATCCTGAGGCCTTACTCAAGAAGACTCTACCAGCTCTTTGCAGGAATAACTAAGGTAAAGTAATTCCACTAACCCTCTGTGCGAGCAGGTTTCCTAGCAAGGAGCCTTCAAGCATGAATTTTGAATGCCCCGTTCACCATTCTCAACTCCAGTGAGGTTAGCATGGCTTGCAGGCAGATTTTGTTTATAAATGGTTGGGGAAAAAGAAAACCCAGTGCTCTTTTAATGTCATGAGCATTCAAGGTGATATGCTTGAGCAAATATCTTTTCCCATGAGTAAATAGTGGAGTGCTCGGAGTAAAAACCTCCTCCACCCCCTCCCTGTTCATCCAAATCACACTTTGCAGCGGGCTGCTGATTTTTGGTCTATTCTAGCAAAGTACTGTAAAAGTGTAGTTATTTGTAATGAATGTAACCCTGTAAATCACAATGATTGAGGAGCCTCATCTTAGATAACCTCCTTTGTTTCTATTATACCACATCTCTATTTTGTTATGAGAGTTACAACACTGGCTAGAGATGCTATAAAATATCACACCCTCAGCTTACTGCCAAGGCGTTAATTTTATGTTAAATAAATATTTACAGAGACCTATACAAAACATACTGCTGCCTTATAACAGCAGGAGAAACTAGAAAAGAATCATAGAAACTAGCAGAAAACTGCATTAGCAGCAGAGAGAACATTCCATGTATAATCTTCCCTTTTTTTCCCCCTTGTAATCAATATATTTTGAGAGACGGGATTCAAACCACCTCTTGATTATTTTAGCTGGATCCCAACTTCTGTAGTGTTCCTGGCCATGTTTTGCTTTGAAGCTACTATTCACTTGATTAAGTTACTTCTAAATTGCAAGCTGATTGTTCTGTGCTGGCCTCAGAACAATAGACTTCTGTGTAACTGTATTACTGTGTAACAGTAATAAAATCTGAAGTACATTAATTTGTAATTGAGGTCTATGTTAGTTGATATTAAAAACATTTCACTTAAATACTTCAGTCTTTGCTTGGACCCACGACCCAAGGCTTGGGCAGAGCGCACTGGGAGAACAACAAGCCAGATTTAGGAGTGATGATCGCCCACAATTTCAATAGAAGCCCATGGGAGCACTGGTGCTCAAATTGAGCCTCACCAGAATACATACCAAACGCAAGCCTTTTGACTTGAATAGATCCTTACGGAAACTACAGCCACAATCAAATCCATGTCCAGTTTCCGGAAACTCAAAAGGTCAGAATCTGGCCTAATTTCTGTATGTATGTATTTTAACTGCATTTTTAAGCATGGCTCAGATATCAAGTATATATCTATACATAACATGAAGGACAAGTATAAATCCAAAGGATTTTTATAAAATGCAGTTGGTGTACCAGTTCTGAACCACATTTAATCAAGGCAGCCATTAAACTGAATGGAAAAACTTCTACTCTACAGATCTCATCATTAAAGTCTTGGCAAGAGAAAAATATAAGTAGTGACTGATCCTGTAAGAGTCTCTTAGGAATCTTCCTTCCCTTTAAAAAATTAAAGGGTATCTGTGTAGAAATTTTTTGAATGATACAAACAGAAAAGTACTGTATATAGCTAGAGACTCACAAATATTTCAAAATTATTATTTAAAAATGCCCCAACCCCATCTAAATTCATATATTAATTGCTTTTGATAAGTAGATGTTGTGAGGTTATATTCCTTTACTAAAAAACACTCGACATCAGAAGTTTACATAAAATGCCAAGTTCTGCAAAATGCTGGATAATACAGCAAACTATGTCTGCATAAATTTTAGTTGAAACAGGAGCATATATACAGTGTCAAACAAAATGGACAATTATGACACTGAACAAATTTTTTTTATTATTTTAGATAGGAACATCCAGTTGAAAATAAACAATTCAAAATATATTCTGTTACATTGCGTGGCTCTCATGCTATAATACAATGTGAAACTCTAGTACTGACATTCTAACATTTCATGGGCATGTATGTGCACATAAACACTTATACCACAGCCATGGAGTGTATGAAAAAGAGGCTAAACGGTTCTTTGTTCTAAATGGGCATTGTAGCAAATAGACAGTTTAAAATCTTAATTTTATTTATGCTAATTATTTGGACAATGGAATAATATAATTTCTGACCAAATTACTTCCAATGCAATTTTATGAGTGTGTTATTTTTTCTTTACATTAAAAATTCAGCATGCTTAACATACTGATGAAGTAATAAGCAATATATAACAAATATACTACATAGTTCTCCATCATTTTGCCTTATAAAGCGTGTGTGTATTGTCCATCTAAGCACACAGATATACAGAGGATATGTAAAGTAAATCAAACCACATAACCCTTAGTGGTCAATGTTTTATGATAGCAGAATAAAAACAATCCTCAAAAATGAACTTCTAAATTAGCATTGTATTGTGGTTTTTAAATGTCTACTTGAAAATCTGAGAACTACAAAATCTGATTTTGCAGTATTTCTGCTAAAACCTGAGAAGTATTAAACTAGCAACAAGCAAGGCATTTGCAAACAAGAAATCTGTAAAAAATACATTTTTTTACTAGAAGCTTTCATATAAAAAGGCAATAAGAAATGTCATAAAACCTACCCTTTTAGGTCTACATCTTCCCTAGAAACAGTTCCTTATTCTCACTCGCACTATTCCATACAGTACATTTGGTACACAGAAAATGTATATTCTTGTCCCTGATGTATATATTTTATTGGCAGTGACCAAAAGCTCACTTTTGTAGCTTATATAAACAGCACCAAGTTTTATGCAAAACAAGAGTATCAGTATGTAGTACCAATTCTCCATGACAAGTGAAATATTTAAATTAGAGAAGAAAAAAACAAGACAAACATCAGAACCAAAATGCATATTTCCAGAAACCATACCAGAATAAATGGCTCAGAGCTAAGTAAAGAGTAACTGGGAGTTTTGCATAGTACAGGGAACTCTCCTGTATGAATCCACCCATCCATTGATTGTTCCTTACCCACAAGGAATGGAAAGCAAAGTGGACAGGTGCTCATGAATACAGAAGTATATAAAAAGTTTACTGGTTAAAAAAAAAACATTGAACTGTACAGTTTCTCGTTACATCTGTCACAGTGCAAAGTACCTTTTAAACACATTTTTAAAAAACTGAATACATATGTACAATATATATGTATGCACCACACATGCGCACTTGCACACATATATAAGCATGAATACGAATATCCATGCCAAGTTCAGCAAAAAAAAACCGGAATGTTTAAAATGTGAGTATTCTGTTCCATGAAATCTGGAAGTCTGTTCACCCCAGAACAGTCGGCCGTTTTAAAATGGGCAAGAAAATGCCCCCTCCATGAAACAGAAATATTCCCTGCATAAATTGACCACATACTGTACATCTGTCCTCATAATTTACCAGAGAACTGATAACCACACTTTATAAAAGCTTATATTTGTATTAAAAACACACAAATGAAACAATTCATATGGCTATTCCCTTTATGGAAATTTGTATAGCATAATTTAGATGAATATTACTTTCCTGGAGCACCAGACAAAGAATATTCACTAAAGAGATTAAGTCTACAATTGCTTCTTCAAAGTTTGCTTATAATGTAAAATTTCACAGCCACCCCTATAAAAGTTATCAAACACCTGATGCTGTTTTGTCCTTTGGGATTCAGCTGTTTTGGTTCTGAATATGAATGTGCCAGTTGAAGTCTGTAGCAGAGAGTGTATTTCTCAGCACTCTGTGTGAAGTGTAATACTTAAAGCACTGCTTTTTCTTTTTTTTTGAAACAGAGCATCGATTGCCTTTTTGTGTGACCCTGTCTAAAACAGTTATTAGCATACTAGAAGGTAACATTCGTAGTTTTCACTTGGTAGTAAATATTTTATCACATTTTGAGAGGAAACTTCAGCAGATTGTTTATGATGGCAAAATATTCTTAAAGAAAGAACATCTGTGAACCTGAGAGTTAAGTCTGATATAAACACATACATTATTGTTTCTCCACTGGCTAGTACTTTCCTTGTTTAAGTCTCTCAATATGGTAGCATAGCTTTAATGCTGGCCCCAACTTCAGTCCCATATATTTCATTATCATATCGCTCCTTAGTAACAGTAGTGCTTTTCCATCAATTTCCTACAGAAGGAATAAATACATCTATTTTAACAGGTTACATGGTAAAACCAAAAAGTACATTGTATTAGTTTATGCCCCAATCAAATCTTATGTAGAACATATAAAACAGTAATTGACTATAATTTAATACCTCTTATGACTATTAAAACAAAACTGATTTTTATTTAGATATTTATTTTAGTGTTTTCTAATGCACCCTTTGATAGACATTTGAGATAATGTACAAGCTAATAATAAAATAAACTGGACAAAAACAACTAGTGTAACCAAACCAAAGGTAACTGGATCAAGAGAAAAATCCAGAAAGGAATTTTTGCTGAAGAAGGAGGCCTCTCTAGTCAAAGATGAAATGACCCAAACACTAAGACCTTGCACTGAACCTTGAAAACAGCTGTAAACTGACTTGGCATGCATGCAAACACACACAGAGGAAGGGAGTTACACGTCATATGGGTCTGTGACACAAGACAGATCTGTGTGCAGCCTAAAGCAGATGGAATGTTAGGATGAAGAGCAAGGACAATAGAACAGATTTCCATTGCCTTGAAGAGAAGCTGTTGAAGTTGGACAGGCCTGGAGTATTAAAAGCTCTATGTACTATTGGCAATTCAGCAAATATTTCCCTAAAATTGCATACTGAAACTACTCTCTTTTTTTTAAAATATAAAAGGCAGAAAAATATTATGAAATTTGGTCCCTTTTCCAAAAATGTACAGAAAAACAAAGAAAGGGTGGAATCAATATGCAGTCAGAGCTACTAACTTTTAACCTTCCTAAATAAATCATCTAGCTAGTTCTTGTGAAGACCTGCAGTCTTGACTAGATTAGGTCAAATAAATGCTTTACATTTTTGTTTTCAACCTTTCTTCTCTCTCCTAATAAAACTTTGTTGTTTAAATGCAACCAAGCTTTACACCTGACGGTCAATATTAAGAATCAACTATCCTGGGATACAAGGAAAACTCTATCCAGGAGGAGGGGGCATAGATATTGTCTAAGTGGCTCATAGGTATCTCTAAATGAAAGCCTCTATATGAAGATCTCTCTGAAAGAGGAGATTTCTTACTTGTAACTGGAGGTTCTTTGAGATGCGTGGTCCCTATCTGTAGTCCACTGTGGGTAGCACCTGTGCACCACATACCCAGAGCTGGAGAATTTGTAAGTAGCGTCCCTTGGTCCATGCATGTACCCTAGCTCACCTCATGCCTCCAACTAAGGGATAAAGGGTGGGGCTTCTCCAGTTTCTTCTGTACTGCAAATCAAATAAAATCTGAATGATAGAGTCAGGAGGAGGGGGGGCGGGGGGAATGGAATACAGATAAGGCCCATGCATCTCAAAGAATGTCCAGTTACAGGTGAGTAACCCCCTCTTCTTCTTCTTCGAGTGATGGTCCCTAGTGTATTCCATTCTGAGTGACTGACAAGCAGTACCTAAGTAGGAGAAGGATTTGAGTGTGCAGATGGGAGGGCTGAGCAGAGTACCTCCATCCTTAAGGAGCCATTAGCAGCAGCACCCCGCACCAGGGAATAATGTCTTGCAAATGTGTGAATGGTGCTCCACGTGGCCACTTTAGAGATGTCCAGGAGGGGCCCTGGCTGAAGAGAGATGCCTTACTTGTGGCTTGCACTCTAATGGAATGAACTCTTACCCCAGGGCATGGGGGATGGTTTGATAGCTGATAGAAGAGTAGAATGTAGCCAGACACCCATTTGGAGATGGCATACCCTCTGACTCTTTCTGCAGTCATGACAAATAGCCTTGGGGATTTCCTGATCAGTTTTGTAGAAAGCCAAGGCCTGCTGAACAGAGAGAGCAAAGTCCTCATTCCTCTGCAGGAGCGTGAGGGTTTCAAAAGAACACAGGTAAGTGAATGGATTGGTTAAGGTGAAATTCCGAAACTACCTTACGGGTAGATTTGGGGTATAGACGTAAAGAAACATTATCCTTATGGAATATAGTGCATTGAGGATCTACCATAATTGCTCCAAGTTTGCCAACTATTCTTGCTGAGGTGATGGCTATAAGAGAAGTGTCTTCATGGAAAGGAGGGACATGGAGTTAAAGGCTCAAGGGGGCCTTGTGAGTATTAGGAAAGCAAGGTTCAGGTCCCACTGGGGCTGTAGGTTTCTGAGTAGGTGGGGAGGTTCTTATTAGGTCTTTCCAGAACCTACTGGTCAGTGGATGTGTGAAGACCAAATAGCTCTGAGAAGGTGAATGGGATGCACTGATTGCTGCGAAGTGGACTCTCAAAGAGCTGACAGACAAACCCAATGTCTCTGAAGACAAGATATAGGCCAAAATGAGAGGACTATCCATAGTCTCTGGAAGAATGCCTTTTTTTTGTGCCCAAGAAAAGAAATGTTTCCATATATCTAGGTAACATTTTCTAGTAGAGTTCTTTTTACTGTTGGAGAATGTAGCAGTCTCAAGCACAGGACACACCATCAGAGCATCTCCTGGTGTTGTTTCTGGGGAATGTCGCTCAAGTGGTCCCCCTGCTGGCTGGCCATGTTCTGCCTCTCCACGCCAGACTCACTTCTCTAGTCCGCTTCTGGGATCTCAGTTCTCTATCTGAATCCCTTCAGTCCACCCCTTCCAGGGTACAACTAGGTTCCACCCACTTTGCGTCAGTGGCCAGGCCTAGTCCTCTGACCGCCTCCTTGCGGTTGTAGTCTAGCTCCCTCCTTGTCCAGCCCACTCAGTTAAAATAGTCAATGGGCCAGCGAGGCTGTACCACTCCTAGCATGCTGGGGGAGCTGAGAGGTACCTGGGCCCGCCCTCTTCTCCAGGCCCTCGCCCAGGGACCCTGTGCGCCTCTAGGAAGGCCTTCTGCCTCCCTTCAGTCTCTCCACAATGTGAAAGGCGTCAACTCCCTTGGCCACTTTCCCCGCAGTCCCCAGTTGCACACCACTCCTCACCAGCCTGGAGTCCAGCTGCTGTCTGCTCCTGGCTCCCTACCCCCAAAACCACTGCTCCAGCCACGGCTGCTGCTGTCCGCTCCATTCAGGAACTTGGGCCTCCACTTGGGCCCTACTGCTGCACCACACTTGGAACTCTCCATGGTCCTGGTCCTGCAGCCTGCCAGCCAGGGAGAGACCTTCTCCCTTTCATATCGCCAAGCAGACTAACCAGCTGCTAGCTGCAAGCCTCCCCTTATATATCCGCAGCCTGCCCTCTGATTGGCTGCTGCAGCCCGGCCCCCTTTTAACCCTTTAAAGGGCGTACTGGTGCCACCACACCATTACAGAGAGGATGTCTTGTACAGCTGTGGAGCATACACATTTTAAGGATAACGCTCATCCAAATACCAAGCCCTGAGGAGGAGCGGACGCAGACCGGGGTGCTTGATCCTGCTGTTCTACTGTGTCACGAGCTCGGGGAACGTTGGGAAGATAATTGGTGGTCAGGATAACATGCACAGGAGATTAGGAAAAACAGAACTATTTAGGCCAGAAGGGGGTGATCAGGATTGTGCAGTATGGATCTTTGGAGCTCCCACTCATGGTGGACTACGAAAATGCCTGCTGAGGAAGTCTGCAAGCATATTTTGCTTCCCTTTTTGCTATAAAGTAGGCTGCTGCTAGAGTGATTTGATTGCTGATACACTAATTCCAGAGACTGACTGTTTCTTCACATAGGCAGGTGGATCTTCTTCCCCCTTGTCCACTGATGTAGAAGACAGTCGTTACTTTGACATTACAAGGACATGATGAGCACAGATGAACAGAAGAAAGGACTTGTATGCCTTCCATGCTGCTCGCAGCACAAGGATATTAACATTCCTCCTGGCCTCTCAAGACATCCAATTACCTTGCACTGTGTGACTGTTCAGATTGGCTCCCAAACCTAAAATGGATGTGGTCTATAGTGGTGGTTCTGTCCAGAGAGGCAGGGAAGAAGGGACAGAGAAGAAGGGACAAAGGGGACTCCTATGCGTATCTGACAAGGATTTGTTCACCACAGTAGGGAAGACAACCTTGGCAAGAACTGTCACCATGATGGTCTTGGGAAGTGCACAGTCTGCTGCCAAGTTTGAAGATAAAAAAAAGATGGAGTCTTGTGAAAAGAGTGACGTAAGCGCACAGGACCATATGGCCCAGGAGAGAGAAATATGTCTTGATTGGTACCGAGGGTTGCTTGTGATGTGAGCAATGATATGGTTGGAACCTGTCCATGAAAAGGTAAGGGCTTGTGGTGATAGAGTTCAAGGTTTCCCCAATGAAGTCCAGAGATTGTGTGTGAGGTTATAAGCTCCTTCTAGCAGTGGATTCTCTTTGAGGCGATATCACCTTGTGAATAGGGGCAGGAGTTCTGCGAGGGAGTTCTCTGGGTGAAGGAGCGCTATGTAACCCAGAGAATGAGTCTGTTGTCTGTAATGTGTTTGTGGTGTGCTTGCAGGTGGACTGAATTATATCGTGTGGTCTGTTTGTTGGTGAACTGTGTGCTGCTTGGTAAGGCTGAGAGTTTCTTAACAAAGCTTTAGAACCCATCAAGGCTTAGCGACCAAGGCTTTAGCACCCATCAACCCGCAATCAGGATGCAGGGAGAACCAAGGTTGAGAAAGCCTACTCCCTAGTGACCAGAGGAACAAGCGAGCAGGGGCAAATCACAGGGGAGTTTTGTGAGGAAATTTAGAGGGGGGAGTGGGAGGATGGGTGGTAGATACAATTCATTATCATTCTGTAAACTGAAGATATTAACACCCACCCCCTGATAAAAAACAACAATAAAAGAAAGAGCTGCAAGAGTAAAAAGAGAATGCAAGCAGAAGTTTAGCAACAGAGTAAGGGCTATTAAGTTTATTGCATTGAATGCAAGATGCATGATTACCTGCCCTATGGGCAGATGGCATGTGTGTGCATTCAGTATATAGAGCTCCTGGCCCTCAGAGGCCACATACAGGCTTTGAAGATCAGGGTGGTTGAACTGGAGGAACTAAGGGAGACAGACAGGTAAACAGATGAGACTTTTTAGGACACAGCAGAACAGTCCCACCCTGGCATGATGGCCTCTGTACCGTTGAGAAGGATGAAAGTCTCAGGGAAGAACATCATCAAACTGGAGCAGAGAGAAACGATCCCATAATTGCAATGTTCCTTCCAGATGATGTCATGTTATCCTCTTGCACTGTGGACACTTCTCCAGGGGAGGGAACTCCAGTTAGTAGGAAAAGACAGGTAACAGTAATAGGGGACTTGATCATAAGAAACATACACAGCTGGGTTTCTGATGATCAGAAGAAATGCGTGGAGACTTGCCTGCTGGGTGCGAAGGTTGCAGATCCCTCGAGTCATCTAGACAGATTTATGTGTAGTGCGGGGCAGAAGCTGGTGGTCGTGGTACATGTGGATACCAATGACATAGGGAAGAACAGAGGAGAGGTCATGGAGGTCAAATTTAGGTTAATAGGAAAGAGACTGAAGTCCAGGACATCCATGGTAGCATTCTCTGAAATGCTTCCAGTTCCATGCTCAGGGCCAATTAGACAGGCGGAACTGCAGGGTCTCAATGTGTGGATGAGATGATAGTGAAGGGAGGAGGGGTTAAGATTTATTAGGAACTGGGGAAGCTTTTGGGAAAGGGGGAACCTATACAGGAAGGATGGGCTTCACCTAAACCAAAATGGAATCCGATTGCTGGCCTGTAAAATTAAAAAGGTTGTAGAGCAGTTTTTAAACTAAGGGGCGGGGGAGAGCTGACAGGTGTGGAGGAGCATGTGATTTGGACAGACACACATCTTAGGGAAAGATCTATTAATGGAGATTCTCTATGTCCTAGAAAGGACGAGAGAACAGAAGAGGATAAAATATGGGTAGGATATGATGAGAAACAGTCAAATGAAAAAGAATTGCATTCAATTATATCACATAATAGCAAACAGTAAAAAAGTGACATTTTTCAAGTGCTTATGTACAAATGCCAGAAGTTTAAATACTAAGATGGGTGAACTTGAATGGCTCATATTAAATGAGGATATTGATATGATAGACAGCACAGAAACTTGGTGGAATGAGGATAATCAACAGGATACAGTAATACTAGGGTAAAAAACATATAAGGACAGAATAGGTCACACTGGTGGGGAAGTGGCACTCTATGTGAAAGAAAGCATAGAGTCAAATGAAATAAAAATCTTAGCTGAACCAAACTGTGCCACAGAATCGCTACAGATAATTCTATGCTTCAGTAAGATGACTGAGCTTGATAAATTTATGGAGGGGATGGTATGATGGGAAAGCCTAATT
This sequence comes from Pelusios castaneus, assembly GCA_007922175.1. NCBI lineage: Eukaryota > Metazoa > Chordata > Testudines > Pelomedusidae > Pelusios > Pelusios castaneus. The sequence goes on from ML685798.1 coordinate 3,050,096, forward strand.
TGGCAAGTAACTAATCTTTAACTGTCGCCGATGAATGTGCCCAATGGCCTGTGATAGGATTGGTTCTGAGTTACTACAGAGAATTCTTTCTGGGTGTCTGGCTGATGAATCTGGCCCACATTTTCAGGGTTTTAGCTGATTTCCATAGCTAGGGTTGGGAAGCAATTTTCCCCCTGGGCAGATTGGCAGAGGCCTTGAGGGCTTTTTGCCTTCCTCCGCAGCATGGGGGCATGGGTCACTTGGTGGTGGATTCTCTGTTATAGTTTCTGTATCCTGAAGTCTTTAAAGTATTATTTGAGGACTTCAATAACTCAGTCATAGGTTAGGGTTCTATTATACGAGTGGGTGAAGTTTAGTGGCTGTGTTGCGCAGGAGATCAGACAAATGACCATAATGATCCTTTCAGATCTTAAAGTCTATGAGGCCCAGGCTACATTGCCAGCAAAATTCGGCGGCAGTTGATAGGAATTACACGAGCTGTGTAAAGTAGCTTGTGTAACTCCCATCAACTTTGTAACTTCGTCTCTATGTGCCATCTCCACTGCACTGACAGGAAATGCGTTCCTGTAAAGGCAGCAATACACCACCTGAGGAGCTGGTTTTACTAGATCGAGTTCTGGATTGATTGAGCATGTTTTTACCTACACCCAACTGAACTGGATAAATTGATTTAATGGTGATGAATTTGCCACCATCAATGCAGACATAACCAGACATAACCTGAGTCTATAATATAGCAGTAGGGATATACTACTGCCTACCTGACCAGAATAGTTGTGACTGAAATACTCAGGGATATTATGGAGGCTATAAAAATAAAGAACTCAATAATAATGGGGGGATTTCATCTATCCCCATATTGAATAGGTACATGTCATCTCAGGCTGGGATGCAGAATTAAAGTTTCTTGACACCTTAAATGACTGTTTCTTGGAACAACTAGTCCTGGAACTCATACGGGGAAAGGCAATTCCCAATTCAGTCCTAAGTGGTGCACAGGATTTGATTAAAGAGGTACATATAGCTGCATCGCTCGGTAATAGTTACCATAACATAATAAAATGTAATAACCTTGTGTGGGGGAGAACGTCACAGCAGCTTGCCACGGAAGCATTTAATTTAAGGAAGGAGAAAGACACAAAAATGAGGAAGTGAATTAAACTAAAATAAAAAGGTAGACTGACAAAAGTGAAATCATTGCAAAATACATGGAAACATTTTAAAGACAGCATAATAGAGGCTCAATTAAGATGTAAATCTTTAATTAAAAAACATTACGAGGACAAAAAAAAAAAAAAAAGCCAGTGTGGCAAAGAAACAGTTAAGGACAAAAACGCATCCTTTAAAAAGCAGAAGTTAAAACCTGTTGAGGAAAACAGGGGGCAAGTGAAGTGTAAAAGCCAAAAGAGAATTTGAAGGACAGCTAGCTAAAGATTTGAAAAGGCACAGAAAAGGGCAACTAAAATGACTGGGTATGGAAAAGCTTCCATAGGAGGAGAGATTAATAAGACTCAGACTTTTGAACTTGAAAAAGAGAGGACTAAGGGGTGGGGGGGGGGGGGATATGATAGAGTTCTATAAAATCATGACTAGTGTGGAGAAAATAAATAAGAAAGAGTTATTTAATCCTGGTCATAAACACAAACACTATGGGTCACAAAATGAAATTAATAGCCAGCAGGTTTAAAACGTACAAAAGGAAGTATTTCTTTACACAATGCACAGTCAACCTGTGGAACTCCTTGCCAGAGGATGTTGTGAACGCCAAGACCATAAAAGGGTTAAAAAAACAACTAGGCAAGTTCATGGTGGATAGATCCATCAATGGTTATTAGCCAAGTTAGGCAGGGATTGTTGTTTACCAGATGCTGGGACTCGCTGATGGGATGGGTCACTTCATCGTTACCTGTTCTATTCATTCCCCTGAAGCACATGGCATTGGCCACCATCAAAAGTCAGGATACTGGGCTAGGTGGATCACTGATCTGACCTAGTATGGCCACTCATCTCCCTGGAAACCGAGGGGCCCCAGTAGAGGAAGGGATTCTGGATCCAGGAGGGTGAAAATGTCCTGTGGCGTAACAACAGTATCAAGTCTCCCTGTGTGAGAAGGATTTTGCTTGTCTGCACTGCCAGAGCCAGAAAGGAGAGTGGTACCCAAAGGTGGCAGTAACTGAATTTAGTTGATACTGACAAGTCCAGGGGTTTATTAGAAGCCAGGGATGATGGTACTAATGGAACATGATCCAGTACCGATGGAGCCCAATGCTTTTGGACTTTCTTATTATGCCTCTGGGACTTAGTACACCCTACATCCTCACGGGCCAAGCTGGTAAGCGTGATTACAGCCAAGTCAGGCTTCTCTGAAGTGGACTTTGGGAAGACTTCATTTCATGCTTCGGAGAGTGCTTCTTAGCTTCCTTACAAGACCCTGTGGTGGGTAGACTCTCCTGCATCATAGTCAGACTTCACAGTAGGAGGTGCACTTCTTGTTGAGTCAGGACAATGTGTGGAGCTGTTCCCTGGCCTGGCTCCAACTGGGGTCTCATGGCCTTCTCCAGGAGGTATTTGTGGAGTGAAGTTCCCACCCTGGTTGGGTATAGTCGGCAAATACTGCATTGCACCATGATGTTAGCTTCCTCAGGGCATAACAGGTGGTCTTCACTGTTCAAGAAGGATCGTGGGCAAGTAGCACAGTTTGAAACCCAGAGTCGGGGGCACAGTCCAGTACCTGAACAGGGTAGGAGGTAGGACAGTGCCCTTTGGAGACTAATCTAATGCTAAATAGCAAAAACTATGACAACTATTATATTATTTACACACTAGGTGATTTTTATTTTGTAGGATGAAGCCAAAGTTGCAGACATGAAACTTTTTCAATCCAGACCATGTGGAGGTGAGGAGGAATGGGTGAGAAGGAAATGGGAGAGGCAGTTGGTCAACCCAGCTTTATATGCCCTTGATCAGACGCATGAGGTGAGCCAGGGTGTAAGTACAACCAACGGACACTACTTTCAAATTCTCCAGCTACAGGTGCATGTGTAACCCACGATGGAATAGAATATGGACCATCACTCAAAGGATAAGCTACAGTTACTATCCCTAGTAATACCTTGGATGGAGGTCCTTTTGGCCCTTAGAACATGGATCGCCAGGGAACACCGCATTCACTATAGAGCTAGTAACGCCTCATCTACACTGAAAAGTTAGGCTGATGTAGCTAGAGCACTCAGGAATGTGAAGAATTCACACCCTTGAGCTCCATAGCTATGCGGACCTAACCTCTCATGTAGATGAAGCTAAACTTATGGAAGAATGTTTCCATCAAGCTTCCTTCCACTGTGCAGGGAGATGGAGTTCCTACAACAATGGACAATCTATCGCTGTCAGAAGCGTCCACACTACTGCACTACAGCAGCATAGCTGTGGTTATGTAGCCGGGCCACTGTAGCACATGAAGTAGAAACATGGCCTAAGTAACAGTTGATTAGCGCAATCTAACACGGCCACAGCACAGACCAATTAAATTGGGGATAGGAGTCCCCAGGCTTAGCAAAAGCTGGAAGACACTTTCTAGAGAAAGAACACTCATCTCTCATGAACTCTTAGGATGTGGCATCTGCTCCACCTTCCACATCAAATGCAATAGTAGCAGGGAAACTCATCCCTACAAAGCTTAGTAATGTGCTCATGTCTAGTAGAATAGAAATAGAAAAAGATCATACATGTCTCCTGAAGAGTTCTGCATGGGGTGCTAATGCCTGAGGATCAGCTTCTTTCACAAATCGCATTACTTCATCTATTGACCAAGTAGAAGGGTCTTTATTCGGTATACGTGAGGGTTCCCGTTTTAGTGCGCTGAGATCAGGTCCAGTTGTAGAACTTGCAGCTTAAATGTACAACATTCACAAAGGGAGAAATGTCAGAAGTTGCAGACTCAAGTGAAAGGAAAAACACCTTTAATAGAAAATAAGACATTGGTAGTGTCCTGTATTAGCAGCAGCATTCTCTCTTTTACCAGTGGCTCAACCTGGCTGAGATCACTCAAAAGTCTTTTATAATTTATTAAAATGTAAAATATTTGACTTTCCTTCTAAAAAGTCACAAAAATGTTCTCTGTGGGCCACAACATGAATTTGTTTTCAGATGACTTCTGTAACGGCTGAACACGCAAAATGGATAAGTCAGAGGTTGGCAAACTTTGTCGATCCCCATCCCAGCCCCTCCTCCCCAACCCTCAGCCAGTGCTGGTGGCCCCATCAGCTGAAAAAAAGCTGCAGCCGCCTGAAAATTCGGTGGCGGCCACAGCTGGATTTGCA
>ML685798.1:3059791-3092368 GCA_007922175.1 Pelusios castaneus
TTTAGAATTATTTTCGATTATCCGTGATTTTTGATTATCCGGATGACAGGCGCCGGTCATTAAACCGGATAATTGAGGTTCCACTGTACCTAAAAGTTTGTTATGAGGAGGAGGGAGAAAAAATTGTTCTCTTTAACCGCCGATGATAGGACAAGAAGCAACGGGCTTAAATTACAGCAAGGGAGGTTTAGGTTGGCAGCAGGGAGCTGCTGCTCCCCCCTGGGGACAAGGGAGCCGCGTGTGGAGGGCCCTTGTCCCAAGGAGCAGTGGTTCCCTGCTTGCCAGGGAGCTGTGGCTCTCCGTTGACTTAACACCTGCCTGTGTGGATGCAGGCAGTGGACTTAAATTTCTAGTGTAGACTCTCTAAGTTGACTTAACAAGGTCAATGTTAAGTCGACTTAGCTCTTCTAGTGTAGACATACCCTAGATAAGATTTTGAAAGGAGAAAGATTGGCAGGGTGAGTGATGTCAAATGACATTCAGATTTTACTTACCTAGATTATATAGCCTTATCTCTGAAGTCAGAGACCTTGGAGATAAAAGCGGAGACTAAGACTTCTTTAAGACATTTTTATGAAATTCTATGACAGATGTTTTTTTCTTCTCAAGATATTAAGGAATTGAAGCTATCCTGAAACAGGCTCTGAGTTTGATAGGAAGGGTAGGAAGACTCATAGGCTATGTCTACACTTACTAAAGTTAGTTCGAATTAGCACCACCCAGCACCTACATTAAACCCAACCATCAAAATTAGTCCAAAGTTTTACAACCTACAGGACATTAAACTATTATGCTCCAGAGGGAGACAATAAGAGGGATAAAGTGCACCAACCTCTGAGGCCCCAGCAATGGCAGGGAATGGATTAAGAGAACGATACCCAGGTGATCCTAGCACGCTGCACAGGAGGGCAAAAAACCTCCAAGGTCACTGCCAATCTGACCTGGGGGAAATTCATTCCTGACCCCACAAATGGATCAGTTAACCCCTGAGCAGGTGAGCAAGAGCTAGCTAGTCAAGGACTTAAGAGGGAGAATGCTCCCCGCCATCCCTATTAACATGGACCTTATATTCTTATGAACTTTATAGTCTCATCAGGAAAAAAGGTCAACCGCTTTCACACGTATTGTCTTGGTCAAATTTTTGGAATCTCCTGGAGGGACAGATGCCAACACTCAAGTGCTCCAGCGTGCCAGTATGCAAACACTCCTGAAACAGAGACACCTCCACTGGCTCAGCATATGTGCCAGATGAATGACGAGCACATCCCAAAGGACATCCTCTGTGGTGAACTGACATCTGGAAAAAGATATAAAGGACACCCAAAACTATGTTTCAAGGACGTGTGAAAACAGGATCTCAAAGAAATGGACATGGATATTGATAACTAGGAAGATCACACTTTGGGGGAAAAAAAGTTCAGTAAAGGTCTCCAAAGGCATGAGAGGAAGCAGTCCAGCTCAGCAGAGGAGAAAAGAGTTTATAGAAGGTAATGCCCTACGGGTTGGAACACTATCTTTTAATGTGACAAAGACTCTCTCTCTCAAGTAGGTCTCTTCAGTCATAGCCAAGGCTACTATAAAATCAACTGAGTAAATTTTTTTTACCCATGGTCTCTCGATACTGAAAGATGCCTACTATTACTACTACCCCAGCACACCCCATCCGGCAACCCATTTTCCAACCATGGCCATCTCTGATGCTTAAGAGGAAGGAGATAAACCATCCAGAATATACTGGGGCAAAAAATCCCTTCCTAACTCCTGCAGGTAACATCTGAAACACTGAGGCATGAGATTATCGAGATATAAAACATAACCTGGAAAAAACAAGCGCTGCGAAGCCCTGCCTCTCATACAATCAAATTCAAATTTGTCCACTTTCTCAAAACTAATGAAGCTGTTTGCCCCCACAACTCTACTGAGAGGCTGTTCCAGAAACTCTCTCCTCTGATGGTTAGAAATCTTTTAATTTCCAACCTGAATGTCATGGCTAGTTTCTACCCATTAGTTCTTGTGCCAACACTGTCTCTAGCTAAAATAGCTCTTCGCTTTCTCTGGTGTTAACCTCTATGATGCATTTATAGAGAGCAATCATATCCCCTCACAACCTTTGTTTCACTAGGCTAAATAAAGCCATAGCCTTCCAGTCTCCTCTTATAAAATATGTCCTTTATTCCCCTGATCATCTTAGTAGCTCTTCTTTGCACCTGTGCCACTTTGAATTCCTCATTCTTGAACATGGTGACCAGATTTGTACTATACAGTATTTCAATAAGGTCTTACTGATGCCAGGTAAAGTGGCATTAAAACCTCTCTCGCTACTGGAAATGCATCTCCTGATGTATCCTAGGATTGCATTTGTCTTTTCTGCAGCCACCTCACACCGGTAGCTATGAAAGGCCAACTTAAGCAAACCTCCCTCCTCCTCTGTCACTTCCACTGGAAAAGCCCTAGCCTGTAGCAGAAATTCTTATTATTACACCTTAAGTGCACGTCCTTGCAATGTGTACTACTGAACTTCATCCCATTCCTGTCACTTCAGCCTTCAAGGTCACCCAGACCTTTGTGTAACACTTCCATTTTCCTCTGTATTTATTTATGATTCCTTTCAACTTTGTATTGTCAGAAAATGTCACTTTTTATGCCATGATGATTATTAACAAATATTGGATAAGATTGGTTCTAACACAGGTCCTTGAGCAACTCCACTAAACCTCCCTCCAGCGTGATATTTCTCCTTTCAGCAGAACCCAGTGCCTTCTCCCCGTCAGCAAGTTCCTCACCCACCTTGTTAATTTAGAGAAGATGGTGATTAATGCTAAATTTTCTGTGTGGTACCATAGCAAATGCTTTACTGAAATCCAAGTATATTAGATCTACAGTACATTCCCATTTATCCAACTAGCCCAGGGACATCTGAAACGTTTCATAGAATCATAGAATAATAGGGTTGGAAGGGATCTCACGAGGTCATCTAGTCCAACTCCCTGCTAAAAGGCAGGACCACTCCCACTAAATCACCCCAGACAGGGTTTTGTTTAACTGGGCCTTAAAAATCTCCAAAGATGGAGATTCTACCACCTCCTTAAGTAGCCCATTCCAATGCTTCACCACCCTCCTAATGAGAAAGTATTTCCTAATATCCAACCTTGACCTGCCCATCAGCTCCCTAAGGGAGCCAAAATCTGCTTTTCTGAAGTCCAGGGTGTGTGTTCTGCTTCTTTCCTTCCTTCCATTGATCAGGATCCTGAACTCTACCATCTCATGGTCGCTGCTGCCCAGGTTGCCATTTACTTCTCTGATCAATTCTTCTCTGTTTGTGAGCAACAGATCTAGAGATGCAAGGCCCCTTGTTGGTTCCTCCAGCATTTGTACTAGGAAGTTGTCCTCAACATTTTCCAAAAACTTCCTGGATTGCCTGTGCACTGCTGTATTACCTTCCCAGCAGATGTCAGGATAAATGAAGTCACCCATAAGAACCAGGGCCTGCGATGATCCGGAAACTTCTGTTAGTTGTCCATAGAACGCCTCATCCACCTCCTCCTTCTGGTCTGGCAGTCTGTAGCAGACACTCACCACAACATCCCCCTTGTTGCATTCTCCCCTAAACTTACCCCACAGACTTTCAAACCAGCTTGTTTCCACTTTCATAGTGGAGCTCCGAGCAGTCATACAGCTCTTTTACATATAGGGCTACTCCTCCCCCCCTTCTTCCCTGCCTGTCCTTCCTGAACAATTTATATCCATCCATGGCAGTGCTCCAGTCATGCAAGTGTATTGTTTGTTTAACTGGATGCTTAGAGAAAACGAAGTGTTATTTTGGGACAGATTCCTTCTGCAGGCTGGAAGGCAGTAAAGATCTGGGTACGGTTGGCAATGGTGGAGTCATGCAGGGGCATTGCTTTATCCAAATGACTGCTGCTATTGCTATTCCAGGCTACAAGTAAATGAAAGGAGGCACTCTGTGTCAGCTCTCCTCCTGCATATCCCACTTGCCCTGTGGCTCTCCTGCTGCCCAGGTTGCCTCCTCTGAGCTGTGGCTGGACATGGCTCCTACCTGATGATTGTAATGTTGGCAAGACCCCCTACCCTGCTGGTCACTTGGAAGGACTACAACCCCTACTGTTGGGTCCTGTGCTGGGAGAAGGGAGTGGACGACTAATCCGTGTGGATATAGCTAGATACGTGGCCTGCACTTTGAACTGGACAAAATGTTGGAGACATAGAACCACATGAGACAGACATTTTGCTGTAAATTATCTTTCTCCAGCCCTGGCAGATGGATGCTGTTTGGAGAGATTTCTTTAAGCAGAAGGTCAACATCATTGCTATATTCTGTCACTGTGGATCTACTGCTTGTGATTTACAGGGCTATGTGGATGGGGGGTTGGGGAGATGGACACGCACGATGGATTCAGATAACTAGAATTTCCAGATGAAGGGAATTTGGAGAAGGAGGGGTGTACTGTACTGCATTTCCCTTACCTACAAGAATCAGTTACCTTCTCAGAGGAGGAAAGCAGGTTAGTCTGGCACGACCCATCTTTGGCAAACCTATGTTGCATTACATCCACTTTAACATTTACCGCCATGAATTTAATTATTCTTTCCCTCACAATTTGTTCTAAAGTGTTGCATACAACTGAGGTCAGTTTAACAGGCCTATAATTGCCCAGGTCCATATTTCCCAACCTTTCATAAACATTAGCTATTCTCCAATCATATGGTACTATCGCTAAATAAAGGGAGTTCTTTTTAAAAACCTACCTATCAGACTAGCTCTCTCATATGTCAGTTGTTTTAATATTCTAGGGTGGAAGTTATCCAGTCCGCCCTAATTTGAGAACATTAAGCTGTTCAAATTTTATTTCCAACTCAGATGCGATAGTTTCCATTTCTATACACTTATTTCCATCAACCATACTGCCTTAATAATCCATATTATCATCCTTCTTGAAAACCAAGGCAAAATATTCATTTTGGTTTTGGGCCATACTATGATTATCTTTAATCTTCTCCCCACCTACACAGCATAGCAGTCCAACCTCATCCATCCTTATTCCCTTTTAAATGATATAACTAAAAACCTTAGTATTTATTTTAATTTCCTGAGCAAGAGCTAATTAAATGAGACCTACAATTTATTCCTACATTTTCTAACCTCCAAGATGTAGCTTTCTATCAGATCAATCCCTTTTCCCATTCCCTATAGGCTATCTGCTTACTCTTAAAGACCTTTTGGGGGGTGGTTACTCAACCAGCTGATATAGAGGCTTTCTGTACAAAATTTTCCCTCTTGCTTGGGATGCAAATTGCAGATAGCGTTTGTATATTTGTTTAAAGAAATTCTAAGCCTCCTCCACTTTTAGATCTTTGAACTCACTAGTCCAGTTGATATCTTTAACTACCTTCCTTAGTGTCCCCATATCTGCTCTTTTGAAGTTTAAAAAAAAATGGTTTCTAACCTTCTGTATCTGTTGTTCTTCAAGATACATTGCAAAGCTCCATTACACTGTAGGTTTGTGCACTCCCCAAGCACAGTCGTTGGAAACGTTTCCCTCAGTGGTAGTCATTGGGGTGGCTTGAGCGCCCTCTGGTGCCGTGTGCTGAAAGTGCCAGTATTAAGTGCCCACACACTCAATTCCTTCTTTCTGGCCAACTCTGATGGGGGGGAGTCATGGAATGGACATGTGCCACACCTCTTAAAGAACAACAGGTTAGTAACCATTTTTCTTTTCCTAAGGATTGCACACGTGCATTCCGCTGTAGGTGACTCCCAAGCAGTTGCATAGGTGGTGGGGTTGGAGCTTATGGATATGCCAACTGCAAAATAGCTTGACCAAATCTGGCATTGTCCCTGAACTGTTGAATGACGGTGCAACAAGAAAAGAACATATATGTATTGATGACAAAGTCGCTGCTCTGCAAATGTCGTGAATAGGGATCTGTGCTAAGAATATTGCTGATTACGAACTCGTTGAATAAGAAGTCAAGTGGAATGATGGCAGAACACCTGCCTGGATCGTAACACATGCAAATGCATGATGTGATCCAGGATGAAATTCTCTGAGCAGACATAGGCAGACTCTTCACCCAGTCAGCTGCCGCTAAAGACAGTTAGGTGGATCTACAGATGGTTTAGTCCTTTCTATGTAGAATGCTGGCCTCATCTAATGTAAAATTAGACACTGGTCAGGCCGCATCTGGAGTACTGTGTCCAGTTTTGGGCTCCCCACTACCAAAAGGATGTGGACAAATTAGAAAGAGTCCAGCGGAGGGCAACAAAAATGATTAGGGGGCTGGGGCACATGACTTATGAGGAGAGACTGAAGGAACTAGGCTTATTTAGTCTACAGAAGAGAAGACTGAGGGGAGATTTGATAGCAACCTTCAACTACTTGAAGGGTTGCTCCAAAGAGGAGGGAGCTAGGCTGTTCTCGAGGGTAACAGAGGACAGAACAAGGAGCAATGGTTTCAAATTACAGCTGGGGAGGTCAAGGTTGGATATTAGGAAAAACTTTCTCACTAGGAGGGTGGTGAAGCATTGGAATGGGCTATCTAGGGAGGTGGTAGAATCTTCATCTTTGGAGATTTTTAAGGCTCGGTTAGACAAAACTCTGGCTGGGATAATTTAGGGGGAGTGGTCCTGCTTTTTAGCAGGGGGTTGGACTAGATGACCTCGTGAGGTCCCTTCCAACCCTATTATTCTATGATTCTATGAAAATGAGTTAAGACTGTTCTTCCATATTTGCATGTGGCTTCAAGTAGAAAACAGGTAGGAAGTTTGTCAGATTGCTATGAAACAGCAAAACCACCTTCAGGAAGAAACGGTGGTGGGGATGTAACTGCACCTTATCCTTAAAGACGACTTGTTTATGCAGATTCCCATGTAATGGGGTGGATCTCTGAGACCCTTCTGGCTGAAGTGATGGCCTCTAAGAAAGGCACCTTCCAGGAGAGGTATAAGGGGCACATTGCCCACGACTCAAATGGGGGTCCCATCAGTTTCAATAAGACCAGGTTCAGGTCCCAGGGAGGAATGGGCTCTTGTATTTAGGGTTATAATCTTTTTAGGCCATTGGGGAAATGGATAGATATCTTATGTGAAAAAAAACGGACTAGTAATCCACCCAAGGGTGGAAAACAGATATTGTTACAAGGTGAAACTTGATTGAGAAGACAAATGAAACTTGCTGCTTGAAATGTAATAAATACTTGAGTATTTCCTGAAATTATAAATGTGTGGGTAAGACTCCATGTTGAGAAGTCCAGACGGAGAACCGCTTCCACTTTGAAAAAGGTAAGTAGACCTGGTAGGGGGCTTCCTACTATCTAATAGGACCTGATGAACATACTACAAGCAAATCTGCTGTCCAGGACTTAGCCGTTGAGATTCCAGGCCATCACGTGAAGAGAGCCTAGATTCAGGTGAAGTAGCCAACCATTGTTCTGAGAGATCAGGTCCTGGTGTAAAGGAAGCAGGATTGGAGCCACCACAGAGAGACCTAGCAGAGTGATGAATCAACGTTGATGGGGCCATGCTGAGGCTATTAGAATGATGTGATCCCAGTTCTGCTTAATCTTTAGTAGTATCCTTGTATACAATTGAGACATGAAGAGAAGCACAATAGAGGTGACCTCTCCATGATAACAGGAAGACCTCCATGAGAGATCCCGAGTTGTGGCCTCGCAGGGAGCATAACTACTATACCAGGTTGCAAACAGGTTTACCGGAGAAGTCTCCCACTGCTGGAAAATGTCCACCCAGATATTGTGAGGAAGGGACCGCCTATGGTAACGGGAGAAAGACCTGCTGAGGGATCTGTCAGCCCATTCTCTGCTTCTTCAGGTGAATTGAGTAGGCTACATAAAAATCCCATAGTTGAGCTGGTTCTGGGGGGAGGAGTGAGACCTGTAGAGAGAAAACACGGCAACAGTGTTGCCCATAAAACCCAACGCGTTCTTGCCTGTAATATGAGCAGGAATGCCTGACAGGCGAGATGAACTGCCTTGAGTTGTCCGACATTGATGTGGAGTGAGAATCTTCTGGAAAGCAACGGCTTTGAGTCCTGAGGAAGCCCAGGTGAGCTTCTCGGCCTACCTGTGACACATCTGAGACCCGGGACATCGATAATTGAGGCCATAAAAAGGCAATGCCTGCACAAACAGCAAGCTCACCCAGCTACCAGTAGAGGACTGAGAGGACTTGAAAGTGTCCAGATGGTAGCAATTTGATTGGTACAGTGAGGCTAGTCATGACTGAAGGAGTCTGAGGTGCAATCTTGGGTATTGCAACATGTACATGCATGAGGCCAAGTGATTCATAGCCTCAGACAATTCCAGGCTGTTGTTATTGAGTGGTTGTTGAGATGTACTATGAGAGACGTGACTGACAAACAGGCTTTTTGAGAGGAAGGTTCTGGCCTAAGTAGAGTTAAGCCCACTCCAATGAACTCTATGCTCTGTACTGGTGTGAGGGCAGACTTTTATTCATATATTAGCAGGTCTAGAGCCTTGAATGTAGACTGGATGAGATGGACACTGGACTCTACTTGGGTGCTGAACTGACCCCTGACCAGCCAGTCATCCAGATATGGATAGACTTGCACCCCCAGTGCAACTTTCCAGCCTTCTCAGGAAGGCTGCCACTACCATCAGGCATTTTGTAAACACCAGCGGAGCTGCCAACAGGCTGAACAGGAGCACAATGAATTGATAGTTTGTATAGTTCACAACATATCTGAAGATCCTTCTGTGGCCCTGGTAAATTGATACATGAAAGTAGGTGCCTCTTAAATCAAGAGTGGCATACCAGTCCCCAGGAGGGGGAAGATAATGGAAGCCAGGGAAACCACATTGAACTTTTATCTCTTGAGGTAGCTCTTGAGCTGGTTCAGGTCTAGAATAGGTCTGAGATCACACATGGCTCTTAGGATTAAGAAATAACAGGAACAGAACAAAACAGCTTTCCTCTTACATTCTGCGGAACCTCTTCCACGGCTCCCATCCAAAGGACAGACTACCTCCTGGGCCAGAAGTTGGTCATTAGAAGGGTTCATGAAGAGGCACAGGAAGGGAGGATGGGAAGGAGTAGAAATAAACTGGAGTGTATATCCTGCTTCTACTATGCTCAACACCCAACGGTCTGTGGGGACACGGGACCACGCACTGAAGAAGTGGAACAAGCAGTCTTCAAATAAAGGGGAAAGAGGATCCAGCATCACAGGAACTGATACAATGCCCTCAAGTGTCCCATCCAAATACCTCCTTAGAACTGCCTGGATGTCTTAGGAGGGGTGATGGGAGGAGAAATTGATGCTGAGGTAGAAGGGGGATGGTGGCCTATGCCTAAAACGCCTTCTCCTTTTTCTCAGCAGATCTTGATCGATTGGGGCAGAGTACCAGATGGATTGTTGAAGCCCATAATGCTTCCTTGAGGTCAGCTTCAAGAAAACTGTTATACAGCAGAACACATAGCAAAAACTTGCACAACATATCCCTGAGCAGATTAGAAGGAACAGGCTTGCTAAAAAGAAAGAAAAAAAAAAAAAGCTTTCCAAGCATTCCATTTTGTCTTTTCAAATGATATCTCAACTCAATGATGTCTCAATGAAGCCAGGACATTCCTGGGATTGGTCTTTCTTGCTAACCAGCCCATGATGGAGATATTTCAAATTACTTCCAGATTTTCAGTAGAGGACACTTTCCTAAAAGGCTAATGGGGAGACATACAATGCCAGAATATACTTTGCCTCTTCACACACATAAAAACCTTATCAAACCATTTCAAGACAACACAAATTCTGATTATCAAATATGGCAACTCATTTATTTTCCCTATAGATATTTTTGGAAATCCAGGCAACTGTACTACTCTATAATAAATGAACTAGTGGTTCTTAAAATTTTCTTGTACTATATAGTTATTAGACCAATATACTGGAGATTGGAAAGTGACCAAGCTTCCATTGAGTGCAGGGGTTCCATACTGGATACTGCATCTAACAGCCCTATCTTTGAATCATAAATGTTGATTTGCTCCAGTTTGAGCAACCCTATTTTAGTACAGCTATGTGTACTATACTTATTCATGGACATACCCAGACTCCTCTAAGTCCCTTAAAGATGTCTGACTCAATTTCATAGATGGATGCATAAACCAGTATCTCTTTTATAAATTAATTCTAAATTTGCTACCGAATTCTGCATCTTTGGCTTCTGACATTATTAGACTAGATGAAAAGGAATGACAGACTGGTTTTAAATAAACCTAGCATTTAATCTCATCTCTTCTTGCTTTCTAAATATAGTATAATGACTCCACCTATAGAGGAGCAGAGATTCCTCTGAAATAGTGGGAGCTGCAAGAGCTCAACACCACTCAGAAGTCAGGTCGCAAATCTCTGACTGACAGTCAGCCTATGTAAGTCTCCTGCCATCCTAACTGGCCTTCTCTGAAGTCAAGTCAGGCTACCAACAGACACTACGTGAATGTGTATTTTGCACAATTGTTATAGTACTTTATTTTCTATCCCATTTTAACACGGTGTAGCATCCTACTGGCTTTTTAGCAAGCTGTTTGCACATTAAGTAGACATCTCCATTCATCAACGGTCCACAATAAATCGTAAACCCTTTCCTAAAAAGGGCTAGCTGGGTTAAAGATAAAAGCTCACATTAGTTCTCCCAAAGTACAATATTTGTGCCCACTCACCTATAATTACTCATCTTCCCACACTCTGCCCCACACCGTGACTATGCATTCAGTCAACAGCTAATGGCTAAGCCTCAGCAAAGGTTTCTCTTTTGCTGGAAATGCTATGAACACAAATAATTCTCACACGAATCACAACAAGTACACTCAAGTTACCTTCTGATGGGTGAGCTTCAGTTCTGGGGAGTTTAGGGGAGAGAGGGGCAGTGTAGGGTGGAGAATCCTGAGAAAATCGTTTTGCACTTCTGTTTTCTGGTATTTCCTCTTTTGCTGTCAATAGAAAAAGTTACACTCTTCATTTCAGAGCTAATACAATTTTGGGGGGAAAGAGGAAAAACACAAAAGTGAGGTGAAGGCATGCTGTATTCACTCACTGAATTTTAGTTCTGTTCCCCATATTGTGTGTCTTGTCTGACTGTAGCATAACTCAGACAGTACTAGCATACACCATTTTGAAACATTATCCACAAGTCTTCAGTGATAATATATGTCACTATTGGCTTATCCTTACCAGGCAGGATCAGCTATCATCACACAAACCTTCAGGGATAATATATAGTTTGGTTAGACAGTTATCATCCAATTTACCTTAAGCTGGCTTCACTCTGTAGAAATTTCAAAATACAGAGCTTCTTGCTTGACAGACAAGATAAGTAAAGCTTGATGGCATACTGCATCTATTTTTCCACCTTATCAGCCAAACTTTTGAAATTACAGCCAGATTACAACTAGTTTTAAACTACCACCTCCATAAGAGGAAAAACACTATTGACTTCCAAAGGAGCACAAAAAAGCACAGCATCAGCTTTTATACAGACCTCCAAGTTTCTCCCCTAATAAGAATCTTCTGAGACTGAAGTCATGTCAAATGTTCACAGTTATGATCTAATTGATAAAGCATTGGACGGTGGAACTCAGGAGTCCTGGGCTCTGTTCCCATTGAGCTGTTGGATGACCTTGGGTAAGACACATTCCCCATCTGTTAAATGGGGATAATGAGTGCTTTGAAATCTACTGTTGAAAAGTGCTATAGAAGACTTAGGCTATGTACACACGATCAGATTAAAGCGCAACAAGGCAATCGCGCTACAAAACTCACGTGACCTTTATTGCGGGACAACGCGTACACACGTTGCTCCCTGCAACGCAACAAAATTACACGCATTATCGCGGTTGAGCGCAATGACTTCTGGGCACCTATCCCATCGTTCCATTTTCCCTGAATCGGCGCTATGAATCATGGGATGAAGGAAAGGAACGCAAAGCGCCATGGGTAAACTCTCAGTTTCCCATGGTGCTTTGTGTTCCCCTAGCGTCTTCCTCGTTGCCAATAGCAACTCGCGCCTATTTTCAACAGTGCAGTGACGCAACGCACCACTTGCAATCAATCGCTACAGCGACAGCATGGATCCTGCTATGATCTCCATTGTCGCCTTCAACATTCTGAATACATCTCGGCTTGTTGCTCAGTACGCAATGAGCTCCGAGTCAGATGAGGACACCGAGGAGCAGGGGCTGATCGATGCCATGCAGAGCAACAGCACCGCGTTGCTCAGCTCCTTCACCGATCATCTGCACACGGTGCAACGCCGTTTCTGGTCGCGAGAGACGAGCACCGAGTGGTGGGATCGCATTGTTATGCAGCTGTGGGATGACGAGCAGTGGGTACAGAACTTTCGAATGCGGAAAGCAACCTTTCTGGAACTGTGCTCAGAGTTAGCCCCTGCCCTGCGACGGAAAGACACCAACATGAGGTCAGCCCTAACTGTGGAGAAGCGTGTTGCGATTGCTGTATGGAAGATGGCGACTCCCGACTGCTATCGGTCCGTTGCAAACCAGTTTGGAGTCGGGAGGACCACCGTCGGATTAGCCCTCTCACAAGTGTGCCAAGCCATCAATCGCATCCTGCTACGGAGGACAGTGACATTGGGCAATGTTCGAGAGATTGTGGACGGCTTTGCTGCCATGGGATTCCCTAACTGCGGGGGAGCCATAGACGGCACACACATCCCTATTTTGGCTCCAGACCATCTCGCGACGGAGTACATAAACAGGAAGGGCTACTTCTCCATGGTGCTGCAAGCACTCGTGGATCACAAGGGTCGTTTCACGGACATCAATGCTGGGTGGTCGGGAAAGGTGCATGATGCCCGCATTTTCAGGAACACTGGTCTGTACCGGAAGCTGCAAGGGGGCACCTTTTTCCCTGATCAAAAAATAACAGTGGGGGAGGTGGAGATGCCCATAGTCATCCTCGGAGACCCAGCATACCCACTGATGCCATGGCTCATGAAACCCTACACCGGGAACCTTGATCGCAGCAAGGAGCGGTTCAATTACCGATTGAGCCGCTGCAGAATGACTGTGGAGTGTGCCTTCGGCCGTTTAAAAGGGCGCTGGCGCTGTTTGTATGGGAGGCTGGACTTGGCGGAGGACCAGATCCCTGCCGTGATTGCGTCATGTTGTGTCCTCCATAACATTTGTGAAAGTAGGGGAGAAAAGTTTTCCCCTACGTGGGCTACGGAGGCACAGCGCCTCGAGGAAGCATTCGAGCAGCCAGCCACTAGGAGTATTAGGGTGGCACAAGGAGAAGCTGCTCGCATAAGGGAGGCACTCAGGGAGCATTTCAATGATGCCCTTCCCTAGTTAAGTTCCATGACGCATGAGGTGCACCTTAGGATCATTTCAATAATGTGTATAAATAAATGCATTCTTCAAAGTATTTGTTACTGTTTTTATTGAAACCTGAAAGATGGGGGTGGGGTTACAGGTTGGTGTAGCTCCGGGTCTCGTAAAAGTAGCTTGGGTGGAGGGTGGCCTTCAAAGAAATGCTTTGAGGGACTGCGGTGTGTGGGAGGCATACACGGCTGAACTGTCTGGAGTGGAGCCCGGACATTTATCGCCTGGGACTGCAAAGCTATCATGTTCTTTAGCAGTTCTGTTTGCTCCTTCATGACGCTTATCAGTTCGTCCCTGTGTTTCTGCCTCCTCTGCTGGGATTCCTCTCTCCAGGCTCTATTCTCCCTTGCGGATTCTTGTGTTGCTTTCAGCAGGTCGTTAAACATATCCTCCCTGTTTCTTCGAGAACGCCGCCTAATGTTTCTCATTCGGTCAGCTGGGGTAGACACCGGCCTTGTGAAGCTCAATTCTAATACAAAAATAACAATATAGACATTGTTAACACATAGCATAGATAGCCAATGTAACCTTCCAGTAGCACATTCCACTGGAAGGTACAGGGCGGTCAACACACTACGCTGCGCTGAAGCAGACAAGGTACATTCTAATAGACGGCTTACCGGGTGCTAAGAATCGGAAGAGGGCACACAGATGGAACCCAATATCCCTCTCCTCAGAGTGCCCCTTCCATCTAGAATACATCTCCTACATGCCGCCGGTAGCAGGCCGGGACCGTATGCTGCTGCACTGTGTGCTGCCATGGTTCCCAGGGCTGTGCTTTGCAGCTGGAGAGGCAGAGTGTCCGTCTTTGGGAGCGCAGACACAAACGCTCTCCCATCTAACCTGAGTATTAGGCTCTGGAGGTACATCGAGGAAACCTTTTCTGACCTAAATGCAGATGATTATTTTACAATCACTGCTTGTATTGATGCCCTGCTAATGAATGCAGAGTAAATAGCGTGCACAGCGGGGACCCGCAAGCACCCCCACCCCAGACAATGATATTTTAGCAGGAGCAGAGCTGAATGAAGGAGAAACTTACCTGAACCCCCCTCTGCCGCCTCAGAGAACAAGCTGCAGTTCAAGCCTTGGGTGGACGTCTCAGCGGGGCTGCTGAAGAGCTCCTGGCTACACGCGGTTGCGCTTTCCTCCGTGTCATCCTCCATCTCCTCCTCCTCCTCCTCCTCAACAACGTCCTCATCCTGCTCGGCTCTGGCAATCACCGGACGAGGAGGGGCTGAAGTGTCCACGGGACTTTTGGCAGTGGTTGTGGGGTCCCCGCTGAGGATGGCTTCTATTTCCTTATAGTACCTGCATGTTGCAGGCGCTGATCCGGAACGGCGGTTTCCCTCCTTCGCTCGGTGATAGGTAATTCTGAGCTCCTTCACCTTTGATCTGCACTGCACTGTGTCTCTATCATGCCCTCTCTCTGACATGGCCCGAGAAATTATGCCAAATGTGTCATAATTCCTCCTGCTGCCGCGTAGCTGCGCCTGCACGGCGGACTCTCCCCAGATGCTGATCAGGTCCAGCACCTCTGCCGTGCTCCAAAGGGGTGCACGTCTTCCACGGCGGGCCGCCATTGCTACTGATGATCGGAGCACAAACACACTCCACGAGGAAGAGAGCAGGAAGTGAAAGAGACTTGAAATTTGAAAATCCCGGGAATAAGTTCGGGGCAGGGCGGGGACAGTTTCGTCACGGCCACAGAGCGGGTGGGGGGAAGACCAGAGAGGACGACTTGGGAATGCTGGGACAGTTCCGGACTCCAGTCAATGCGCGGTAAGCGTACACACGAGCTCAAACGCGCAATATATGATCCGCAACAGCTGTTACCACTCTCGTCGGAGTGGTTGTTGGATTGCGCGACAACAAGGCAGTTAACGCGCAAGAGCCCTGTTGCACGTGTGTACGCCGTTGTTGCTATCGCGCGGTAATGAGCTTTAATGCGCGATAATCTGATCGTGTGTACAAGGCCTTAGGTATTATTATATACTGTATAGATGGCAGCTACACTTCTCAGAAATAGTTAACTAAAAATCAATAGTTAAAGGAATAGGGGAACATTAATGTGCCTTCTTAAACTTATATCTATTTTTCTTTCCTTTTTGATCACCTGTGTTGACACATCTAAATAGCTCTAACATTAATGGACTGAGATTCCGTGACCTTCATTATGAGAGATGATTTTTTCTACATCATTTTCTGGTCTTATTCTTTCATTTTTAGGATTATTTCATATAAACTCTCACTTTCCCAGTTCTCTCTAGAATGATCTTGGTTTCATTATGGGCTACGTCATGGACACTGCTGACACTGTAGTCAAAGGCTGAGTGCAGCAAGAGACTGCAGAGGCACCATGCTTGTCCTTAGAGTTAAGACAAGGGGTGCTGTTTGGGGTGAGCCTCTGTGTTCTGCACTTGCAGAAGTGGGTTCCTCATTTCCTAAACGACCACAGCCAGCCTCCTACACATCCTGGTTTCTCTCCCGACCTTCAGTGGGGATACATATTGACTAAATGCAGCCTAAAAAAATTGAAATGGTCACAAAAGAGCGCAGGGGAGAAAGAGAGAGTGTGAAACACCTTTCATCTGGATAGACCAGATGGCTGCATTGAGTCTTACAGGATAAACTTCTTTTAGGTAAGTAATAATTACCTTTTGTTCCTAGGAGTTAAATGTATTTTTACTGTGTGTGCATAAATCAAGCAGATTAAATGTGAAGTTTAAACAAGATCTTCTAGCAGCATGATAGTGGTATGACATAGACATTTCCTTGTTTGCCTAAAGAGGAGAACTTTCTCAACAATTCAATTTTTCAACATGTGGTTTAAGTCATCCCACCACACTAGGACTAATTTTACTAAGAACCACAAAGTACTTTTTTCAATCAGTTTAAGTTGTAGGACAACAGATCCAAAAACTGAATTACACAAAATAACCATACATCCGAAAACATGTTTTACTTGGGGGGGGAAAATATATATAATTCAATATTACCTGGTTTGTTCCTATCATATTCTGTAGGATTATGTGCACTCCCCATGTAAGGGCTGAAGGGCTGGCTACTAAAAAGATTATCACATTGCAGACTGTGGCAGAGTTTCTCCAAAAATCGCAGGACGAATGATGCGCTGTTTACAGAAGGAAGATGGATGGCGTGTTTCTCCCCATCAAAGGAGGCTGTCAGTAAGAAGAACATGTCAGACATCACCCAAACAGCAGGAAGCAGAGTACAACACCGCCACTTACTAAAACATAAGACATCCTGCTTTGATCTACATAGAATCAGAGGGAAAAAAAAGAAAGGTAAACAGTTGTTCTTATGAGACTATGTAGTAAATTTTTCTTCAAGGGGCCAGATTCTGATCTCAGTTACATCTGTGTAAATTCAGATTAACTTTACTTATACTGACAGTGTTTATTTTCTGTTATTTGCGTTCTGAACAGCAGGAAATGTCAAATGTTTATAAGAGATAAAACAGAAGAGAACTTTTATAGTACTAGAGACACCTGATTTGTTAAATTGAATTGATCATACTAGTTGCGGACTGCCATCTGTCTCAACTACAGTGTTGGCCAGGTGGTGGCTGGTTTGCTGAGTTATTCGGCATTATAGTCAATGTGCAGGTCAAGCACCCATTTATTTCAATAGGAACTTAGCCAACGTAAGGACCCCAAGAACAGATATCAGTGGCAGTTAAGTCGCTTTAAAAGACAATAGTTTATTACATTCATCTTAGACAACACGAAGGGTGATATGTTTAAACCTTGTTTTATATTATTGTATTAAAAGAATTTAACAGAAATTAAAATGTTTTAGGAAAAAGCCAACCATCTTCTTCTGGCAAATAGTGAGATGAAAAAACATTTTAAGAATACTAATTCCAGGCCGTTAGATGAGCAATTGTGATGGCATTAGCTGTGTACTGTCTAATCAGAAACAATGCATAATGTTACACATCACAAATCATATAGGTAACAAAATGTAATACATGGCTAAAAAGAAGTGGCTATGAATTTTAACATTTCCATTATTTTGCCTTCTTGCCTTTCCTATTCATCACATGTGATATGGAGTGTGCAAGCTTTTAGTATGAAAGTTCCCCCCAAAAGTAAAAAGAGCTGGAGAACACCATATACCATTGATGGGAAAACAGAAGAGTGCTTTCAAAAACACACATTTGTCAGTATGACAATAAATCACAGAAATCTGAATTAGAAGCCATGCCATACAGAGAACATTCCACCATCAACAAGGGGCAATCTATTCAGTTTTAAGAAATATATCTAGTGTGGTTTAAAAAGAGCAATAAAAGAACACGTCTGCTGTGATGCGATGTTGTACAGGTATTTTATAAATGCATTAAATATAATTTAGTATAAAATGCTATAACAGAACCGTACTTGTTTGCTCTCAGAGATGGATGACTCACTGTGGATTGCTGAATTATAAGAATCAGTGAATAAGGGACAAATCCTGGCCCTTCTTTCCACTGAAGTCACTTAGATTAATAAAACTCTGAAAATCCAAATGAAATCATCAGGACTTACTGTACCACTTCAGGGTCAGCCACAGAAGACCCTTTGATCTTTGTGGGTCCTCACAGAACAGATTCCACCTAGCTCTGAATCAGTTACAGAGACTGAATGGGCTACGTGGCCTTCCATACATCTCCTGATAGAGGTACTGCAAAAGAGCACTCTCTATCACAATGAACATCCAGGATCCATCTGAATGGCCTTGTGGTCTTCCCATGTGTCCTGGGGGAAGCCACATACCCTGTGTGTCTCAGTTTCCCATTTACAAAATGGAAATATTACTACTTTATCTCACAGGGATGTTGCAAGGGTACTTCTAGTAACAGTTGTGGAGCTGATGAGGATCACCACAGAACAGACTGAAAAAAATAATTTGGGCAAAAGAAACTCTCCCCAGACACCACAATGTGCCATGGTAATCACTGGAAACAAGGAGAAGAGAGTGATATAATCTGCAAACTTCCTAGGCCCAGTGAAAGTACTATTTTAAAAAACATTCAGGGGAACTCTTGATCCCTGTGTGATAGCTTTTTGGCAGTTTCCTCAGCTGCATAGCTGTTGTCAATAGAATCTGGGAGAGACTTAAGGTCATTGTGTCCATCTGCCTGTAAGTGCTGGATTGATTCCTACTGAAGACAAGAAAATTTGTCATGACAATTCACCAGTCTGCACACAATTTACTTGCTTAACCTTTATGATGATAAAATTATAGAAAGAAATAGTTTTTTAACCAACCGGTCCAAAGCTACACACTCTACGTTGCCCAACCCACTTTATATTTACTAGTGTTTTGTCTGGTTTACTTAGAAAAACTGTCCAACACCAGAACTTCCATCACTTTCTTTATAGTATCATTCCAAAAGTCCAAGGATCAGTTTTTCCTGGCATTCAGACTTCATACTCCCTTTCTTACTTTTATTCTATCACTCATCATTTTATTCTGCTAAACAATTCCTCTCCCTTCTCAGCAGTCTACACCCTAGAGCTAGTTGGAAAGCTTTCGACAAAAGATTTTTTCAGCAGAAACTGTTAATTCATTGAAGCTGAAACATCTGTGGATGAAGTTCAATTTCAGTGAAATTCTGCCAGAAATCACTAGGATTCTAATATTTTCCTTCTAGCCAGCCTGTTCGATTCCTTGGCAGCCAGCCTGATTAGCAGCTAATAGGCAGATGGGAGCAGGACTCCCAGCTTCTCACTTGTGGCTCCTTATCTGCCTGGATTTCCAGTAGAGGTGGACAAAGAATGGTAATTCCTTTTTGTGGAGAATTTTGAAACTTTGGGTTTTTGTTCCAAATTGGAACTATACCGAATTTCAAAATCACTAAATCCTCCAGGAATCAGAATTACACTTTTCTTCCCAGCTCTATTCACACTCCTTTAGGCCAGGATTTAGTCCCTTATAAACAATCAATAAAAAAGCAAGGACAACATATATTAAAAAAATATATATTTAGTTCTTGCAATATGACAATTTTGGGTATTAATTATTTATGACAATATTTAACATGCTAATAAGCATCCTGTATTATACCATGTACAAATAAAGATGTCTTAGTAACAAAACCTCACTTGTACAGAGCTGCTAAACTTTTCTGAGAAACAAGGAGAGAACTCCATTTTGTGAACAAACTTGTGTGCAAATTCCACGTGGAAGATTCAAGAAGTGGGTTGGGATGCTGTATTTTAGCATTGTTAGGTATTGAGTTCTTTTATGACAGTTTAAATAAACCTGCCTTCCACTAATCATCTTCCACATCTGGTGTTAATACAAGGAGATTAAAGCAAGACAAACCCTTCTTACTGTCAGTGATGAAATTATGAATTAATGTGTTTACTACTATACAGAAGATTGCCAACCCAGAAGGGGGGGAAAATGATGAGATGCAGCTACCGAGTTTAAGCTATAAGTATAATTTATCAACAGAGCTGCCCCCAGCATAAAGAAGAAATAAACCCATTCTGTAGTACAGAACGTAGGTACTCAAATACTGACCCTAAGATGCCTCTAGAATATTACTACGGGGGGAAAAAGGAGACAGAGAGAAGTAACAGCAGTTCTGTTTAACATATGGAATCAGTTATCTGGAACCTAAGAAGATTAGTTTGAAACTTTTCACCCATTTGGTTACATCATCAAGAAAACAAACACCATGTATGGATAAGACTGAGAGTGACTGGAATTAATAAAGCTGAACTTTGACTTGCACTGAATTTACTTGACAAGTGTTTTGCTATGTCTATTTAGTTTGGTAAACAAGTTCTACTTGATAAAAAATAATCCAACAATACTGTATGGCATATG
The DNA here is from genome assembly GCA_007922175.1 of Pelusios castaneus. Classification (NCBI taxonomy): domain Eukaryota; kingdom Metazoa; phylum Chordata; order Testudines; family Pelomedusidae; genus Pelusios; species Pelusios castaneus. The sequence goes on from ML685798.1 coordinate 3,080,031, forward strand.
TAATTTCACATGGTTAGTGCTGAATTCAAATTTAGAAAACTGGTTTGTATAATCTTACATTCTATATTAAGACAGCAATTGAGTGCTGGTCATAGATACACAACCAGTAAACATGGCCACAATTGGGTATTTTTATCTATGCTTAAAGATTTACAAAAGGAACATAAAAATATTAAATCACAGCTTTGATAGTATCTCAACGCCCCTACTCCGCACCACACTCAAAATTCTCAAACATAGCTCAGTGAACAAATTTGGGGAAAAAAATCAATGTCTATGCATACCTGTTATCATCTCCCCACCATGATGTCCTGATTTTAGGAATCCAAAGACTATTTTGGATAGATAGGCACAGTCTACACAGGCCTGCACAGCCTGCTGAAGTACAACATTTACAGGACCTGGTCCAAAGTGGTCTGGAAGCTGCTGAACTTTCTTCTTATCCAGATGAGGTCCAGCGTTCCCATGCTTGTTAACATAGACACAAACTGAAAAAGTTACAAGCCATATTTATGGTATCTGCCCACTTCAGGTGCAGTCATCACACTCAATCAAAATTTACGTCAGTGGCTCTCACTAAAGTAATACTGAATTCAACTGATGCACACAAAACACAAACATATCATGCACCTTCTGCACATACATTTCTTTCTGTAAGAACATAGTTTACTAACAGTTAACAGTTAACAATTTAGCCTGCAACGCAGCAATGGCTAACTCATGACATCTTGGCAGATTAAAGTTAAACCCAGATTTTGACCAGGTACCAAAATTGTTAGCTATGCAGGCTTCCCCTATCCCCTTAAGAGCTCACATTTCACTCAAATGCCTATGTCTGCACCCCAATATATCTGAAAGCAACTCTAGCGCTAGTTGCCTCTGTACTAGGATACTTAAAATGGCACCTTCACCGCACTGTATTCCCACTGACACCAAATGCAGCTTTGCTCTCCAATATTTTCACTTTTAAAATTGTACCTACTGCACAACTTCCTGGTGCCAAACCCCAACACAAGTATCTCCAACCAGAAGCTATTCACAGTAGCATTCAGTTCTTTCTCAACCTGATGAATCAGCTTGCAAAACCCTCGTACATCATACTAGCATGATGAATTTATCTCAGCCTACAACCATTAAACTCCAGCTGCATATGGATTCCATTACACTACATCTACTCTGGTACTAACTCTGAACTATAAGAACACCGGGGTCAAAATGAAGATTTTATGCATTACTCTAAAAATGCATTACTCTAAAATAGCCTGTGTTACTTCCAGAGTTAAAATCTGCCAAAACAACAGTCAAGTTCGTGTTTAGGAAGACACTTCCTATAGAAACAAAAAATAACTGTCTGTTCAAGAAAAGAAAAGACACGTGCCTGAAATAACTCAGACCTGCCACAGGGATCAAGCTTTGTGGTTAAGCAACAACACAAAATAAGGGGTGAAAGCCTGACTTCACTGAAGTCAGTGGAAGCTATTCCATTAAATTCAATGGGACCAGGATTTACCATGGTCTAATAAGAATATGCCTTGGTGGTGATGCCATAGACTGAAGCATTAAATGTGATAAAAGAAACCTGTTGTTTTTTTAATGAACTACACTATTATTTGGACTCAGCTGGAACTTGGACTTTTAAAACAACTGAGATTTGTAAAAACAAAATTCTCTTGATCTCTGCATTTATGCCTATTTTTCATTTGACAGCAGAAGCTGTGGGAGGCATGAATGTAGATATGAAGAGAATTATAAAACTCTGTAAAATACTCCAATAAACTCTTATTTGGGCTCAGTAACATTTGTGAACCAGACAGGTGTCTTTTAGTATGAAATGCTTACTCAGTCAGCACCCATGTTGACTAGCAGTGAAGGAGGGTAGCCGCAAGAAGGTGGAGGAGGCAAAGCAGAGGGACAGTTTCTTTGTAAAAGCAGCTTAAAATAGCAAACAATTAAAAACAATAGACTTTTTCCATCAGCTTTATAGGCACTTGAGCAGTTTGGGGAAGATCAACAGCTGACTATTTACAAATTATAATAATGAGACTGCTCAGAGGGCTGTTTACAGTTCATTGCCTTTCCCTTTTAAATGGTTTAATTTGGCCTATTTCTCCTGGATTTTGTTTTTTTCAGTGAAAAACTATATAGATGACATCTTTATTCCTATTTCAATATTTTCTGGAGTGTAACAGTAGTGTTTGATGGCCTTTTGGAAACAGTCATTTCCAGGACATTTTGCTGATGTTTGGGATGGAAGTAAGGCAAGACAAAACATGTCCTTTCTTCTTTATCAAGCATTGTACTCCAGGCTCTGGAAGGCTACTGACATTGCACCGGATTTTCTGATTTACACACCAAAAAGCCTGCTAACCAAGCATCAAACTCCTGAAGTTCTGCTGTGTCTTGCCATCACACGTGCACCAAACACCAGCCTTACCTAAGTACATTTAGAACAGTGTTTTTCAACGGGGGTTCCGCGGAACCCTAGGGTTCTGCAGGCAGAACCTTAGGGTTCCATGAGATCTGCTGGCCAGGAGCCAGGGTCATTTAAATCTCCTGCCCTGCTCAGCCCAGCCACCTGGGCTATGAAGGGCGGGAACCGGGAAGACCCTGCAGCAGATGCAGGTATATGTGGGCTGGGTAAAGGGGGTGATTGGGGAGAGGTTGGGGGTCCCAGTGGCAGCTCCCAGAGTTGCTGGGGCCATCCAGATTGGGCAGCCGCTGGCTCCAGTGCAGCCGGGGCTGGTAGGATTGGGACACCAGAGCTGTCCAGATCTGGCCGATCCGGGCAGCCACGGAAGCCGCTGGCGGCTCCCAATCTGGGCAGCCTCGGTGGCCCCGGGATCCTCCAGCGGCCCGATCTGGGTGGCCCCAGGAGGCAGTGGCAGTGGCAGAATGCGGGGCTGGCAGCATAGCCTGATTCAGCCACGCTGCCGGCTGCTGTGCTCCGCTGCCTCAGTCTGGCCCTGGGCCTTTGCTGTCCGGGGGCAAGGTAAGGGGGAGGGGTGAAGGGGGCATGTGGACAAGGAAGACTGGATAGGGGCCAGTGGGGGCTGGGTAGTGGTGGAGGGGACTATGGACTCTGGAGGGGGGACTGGGTGGGGGCTAGGGGGGAGAGATGGAGGAGGTTGGGGGACTGGAGTGGGGGCTGAAGGGGGATGGAGAAGCCTGGGGAGGTGTGGATGGGATTGTGGGGCTGAAGGGGGATGGAGTGAAGATGGGGAAGCTGGGGGATTAGGAGGGCTGGAGTGGGATCTTGTGGGCAGGGAGCTTAGGAAATGGGGATGGGAACAGAGGAGACCATGGTGAAAGAGGGGTCTGATGTGGGCACTAGTGAAGTATATCCCAGTGGTAATCCTCTGTTTTCTTTCCTTTTCCTTTCCCTTTATCAAATATGAGGCCCCAGGCAACCCAACTCTTTCCCCACAGGTTATTATTCAGATAACAAGCCAAAATAATTCTATGGGGAAAGAGTTGGGTTGTCTGGGTCCTCATATTTGATAATGGGAAACGGAAAAGGAATAGAAAACAGAGGAGGATTCCCACTAGGATGTACTTCACTGAATTACTTTTTGGCTATGTCTACACTACACTTTCCTAAGGTTTAGTTTAATTATATGTGCTCCAGGACTGCCTTGTCCTTCCTTCCTTTTTACCAGCTATCCCACCCCTCCCCTCTCATCACCAGGGCCTTTGTCCCCATGATCTCCCACCCCTGCCCTCGTTTGCCCTACCACCCCTTTTCTTCTTTGCTCCTCTTCTTTGATGAGACATAACGTCACAAAAGCATAAAATACATTTAAATTATTAATAAAACAATTTAAATAACATTAATTTTTCATTGTTCCATATTTTTCAATAATTTCTGTTGCCTGAGTTTGCACAAAAAATTATTGTTTATCTTTATAACTTTACAATGTATAATTGTATATTACGTGGTTTTGTCGTGAGAGAGAGATCATAACAAAAAGTTTAGGGTTCCATGAATTTATTTGTTGCCTTCAGGGGTTCCACAGCTCAAAAAAGGTTGAAAACTACTGATTTAGAGAACTGCAATATAAAAACATATTTTAATGTGAAGATATTACAAAAATGACAATTTATGGGAACATTGGCAACAGGTATTTTAGAGTAATAGTGGAGTAAAACAATACAATTACTTTTCTTTAAAGGAAGATGTAATTTCATACATTCAGAGAGCCTTTTATACCTGTGGATATAACTGCTGTTGTTGCACCAGCAACGCTGACTCCATCTTTCAGTATCTGTGTGCTGCCTTTGTCCCCCTCAGGAGAAGTGAGTGGAGGAGAAGGTACAGGAGGAGATTGCACTGGCAAGACTTTTTTCTGTTTAAAAAAACCCAAAAACAAAATTGCCAGCAATATTTTCTTAAACAATTCATAAACAAACTATGCACTCACTGTCTATCACTATTCACTACTGCAGTAAAGAAAACGCACCCTCAGAGTTCCACCTACTGCAGTGAAACTCCCAAATGGGAAGACATTGTTCTAGAGCCGTGGTCCCCAACTGGTCGATGGTGATCGATCCCAGAATGGCAGTCGCCATTAAAACCTATAAGCAGTGCGCCATCTGCTGGTGAAAGGCTGGAGACCACTGTTCTAGAAACATGAACCCCCCTTAAGGGTATTTAACTAAAAAAACAAGACAGCCAGACCTTTGCATTATTGTTTTGTGACATGGCTCCAGGAAGTCGTCTCTGGGTATATCTACACTGGTGTAACTTCCAGCTTTGACAGATGTACTTGTGCTAGCTTTCATTGAACTAGCATACTAAAAATAAAAGCATAACTCTGGCGGCACAGGCTACCTGCCCCAAGTACAGTCCTGTCTGAAACCTTAAAGAAGTACTTGGGTGGGTAGTCTCTCGCCACCTCCCTCCCCCCCAATTGCTGTGGCTACGCTTCTATTTTTTCTATACACTAACTTGTTCAGCATTAGATCAGGAGGAGTAACTGGAGAAGGTGTAGAAGATTTCACTGGCTGTCCGAGCTGGAATTTACATCTGCAGCTCCAGTGTCTAAGAAAGGAGAGTAGACAGGGATAAACTGAGAATAAACAATAAAGGTGGCAGGAAAAAGGGAGCTCATGTGCCCATCTAACTCTTATCAACCACAAACTTGGCATGTTAATATATTCTCCCTCACTTCATGCTCTGAGCTGATCAAGTCTCTGAACAGGCTGGCTGGGCTATCAGGCAGCTCCAACAGGCAGCATTCACCTGGCTAGTGTACTGCTGGAAAACACAACAGGATGCTGGATAGGACCTTTGCAGTGTGAAAGAAAATACCACATAAGCTGCAAAGAGTACAAGAAATACCACATGCATAATCAGAGGCCACTTAAGTGAAACAAGAATTGTTTATGTCAAATCAGCAGCGTGTGAGCTGTATTTGTAATGTGAATCTTTTCACTCCAAACAAATCATTTTATGAATTACTTTTGAAAGCTATAGCCTCAACTAAGAGTTGTTTCAATATCATAACGAGCCCATCCTTCCAGCTGTGTCCCTGTTACACGGGAGCAAGAAACCAGTCATTCAAAGTAGCATAACGGTAGGTTTGGTGTGGAAATCTCATCAATGATCCTGTTTCACTTGCATGCTAACTGAAGGAAAACACCACACAAAACATATCTTGCTTTCTGCTTTGAGTTCCACTTAAACTTTTCTTTGCACCTGCAGTTGGTTTTGATAAACATTCATGTGTGTGGATCTAAAAGTCAGACCATATAAGAGGTTAGGGTAAGAAGGGCTGTGAAGTGAGGGAAAATTTACTGCTCCCATGAGGGTAGCTGGAGGCTCTGAACCTGTGAAGGCCAGAGAAGGCGTACGCCTTCAGAGGTCCAGGATGGAGGATGAAAGATAACAAGCTCACTGCCAGTTCTACTTATTCTACACTTATTCCAAAGTTGTAGACTGTGCTTTCTAAAAATACTGCCCTGCAATTGCAAGTTTGTGATGCACAGAGACACAAGCATAATATTGCTAGTGCAAAATATTAATAGAAATAGCTGTCAGAACCCCCCTCCCCCCCAATTGTGAGAATGTCTTAAAACTGATAGATTTGGAGAACTTCATTTCACTTTTCATTTGAATCTTTGTAGCAGTCAGGTCACATTTTCAAGCTTTTCTCCACAATCAGGAGCACTAGAAACTTGCTGAGATTCTCACACGACCACTTTGTCTCCCAGGAATTGGCACTTTAATTAAAAACACCAAATCACAAAACCTGTGATAAAATCACTAACACTGCATATATTCTATACCTTCTTACCCAAACAATGCCTTATCTCAGCCTAGAGAAGTGGTCCTCAGCCTTTTTTCTGTCGCGACACACCTATCAGATGATGTTCCCCTACGTGACACACTACAATCTGCTGATGGCAGTGGCACTTGCGCTGGGAGTGCTTGGGAGGCTGCAGCACTCTGGAGGATAAAGCATTTTGGGACCTGGGTGGAGGCAGAGTCAAGCCAGCGCAGGCTGGTATCCTAGCAGTCCGGTTTATTTTTGTGGGACAGGTGGTATCCCCCCACAGCCCAGAATCTCTGGGTTGCAGCCCATGTCCTTTTACTCATCTGGGCCTGGCTGATGCCTGTGTTGTGCAGCAAGACCAGGTTGCTGAGGGCAGCAGAGAGCAGTGGCTGGCAGGAGCCCCCAGCTGGCTCCAAGCTGAGCTGCCAATTTTCTGCGACACACCTCCTAGCTCTTCGCGACACACTTTGGTGTCCGGACACAGTGGCTGAGAACCACTGGCCTAGAGCACAGTTTGCAGTACAAGCTTGCCAGTCTCCACCTTTTATGCTACAAATTATAGCTGCCTCCTGCATTGGAAAAAATGGAACATGGGAAGGGTTTTCAGTACATGCAGGCATAAAAGAGCCACAGTCCAGCCCTTTATTACATGATGAAAGCATTTCTTATTCCCATGCTCTAATAAACTTTGAGTGCATACATGAAAATACATGGAATTTTAAAACCATTCTAACCACATTCGCTGTTTTTCTTCCTCAGAACAGGGGACTTATTTTAAAACAGAAGTTTGCTCACATTTGGCAAACAGCAGAGATCTGGCTGGCAACGGGTGGGGGTTCTCTTAATTTCTAGCTGCTGAACTGCGTTAAAAGCTACACTTCACATAAAATTCACTACAGCTGGAGTTCTCAAAAGGAGATTATAGCAGCGAGAAAACCAGCTACCATTGACCTTCCATGGAATTTGGGAACACAACACTCTCAGATGGTTTTTGGAAAACTCCACCTAAATATTTTTCTGTATCACTTTTCCATGTAACCAATTGCTTTTCTATGCAGATAGTTGTCATTAGGAAGTTGAGATCACAAATGAGAAGGGAGATGATCTGTGGAACTGTGAATGGAAAAGGATGAGAAAAAGTTCGTCTCTCTCTCCTAATTCATGGACCAATGCAAATTGGTGTTTTGGCCAAGAATTGTATTAAAAAGCTACTCAGATAAAGAAGAACTTTCTCATGTCAGAATTAAACAAGTTTTCTGATAGCTACTGTCATTTGATTTCAGAAACAATTTGTTATTGACACAGGGAGTTTTCACTTAAGTATCTAATAAAAACTAAAATACAAGATTTTGGGTCTATGCCTTCCTATGTGAATTCACTATGAACTTTGATGGAACTGTTTTAGCGTGTTATAAATTCCACGGAACAAGGCGAGAACCAAATTTTTTGGTAAAGGTCAGCAGGCCAGAAAGGGCTGATTGGAGAGCTTACTTGGCATCAGGAGGTAACTGAAGTTGCTATACTGATAATAGATATAGTGGCAAGTGTTATATTGTACTGATGATGGGCTCATGTGGTTTAAAACAGATTGGAGAATATTCCACTGAACAAGGCAGTCAGTTGCAGCTTCCGCCAATGAAGCAATACACCTAAGTATCAGGTAACAGAAAGGACTCAAATCATTCTGGGCATAGAGAACAAACAGATAGATAGGGCAAAAACTCCAGCTTCCTAGGTATGACATTCCAGAAACTCTCTCAATACCACAAAAGGTGATTTTACTCTACTTAGGGGCCATTGGTGTTGCATAGCACGGAAACCCATGGATGACAGAGGAAAATTCAAGATGTGAAGAAATGGAGGTATGAAAAGGAAGAAATACAAACATTCATGTAGGAGAAATGGAGGGACAAACATCTTCAACAAACGTGGTCTGTCTCTTTTGACAGTAGTCTTATTAATTGTGTTGCTAAATTAAAGCATACTTCCAACCAAAAACTAATACATAAAAACAAATACAAAGGGGCAAGTTTTTCACTAGAACTGAAATTAATAAAAAGAATACATATTGCAAATTGGGAGAAAAGGATGGAATTGATTTTTATTGCAGTTATTGGGAAGCCATTGGATGAAAGACATCACATGCAAAATTATTTTCTATTGCATCGATAGAAGAGAAGTACCTGCGCAGTACCTGAGGTTCTTCAAGATGTGCATCCCTAGGGTGTTACACTTGCAGTTCTGGCAGTGTCCCCTGTGCCTAGAATTGGAGATCTTCATCAGCAGTGCCCGTTGGACCGCACATGTGAACCTCCCCGCCTTGCGTTGTGAACAGAACACATATATAGCACTGTGTAGTTTGACCACCCCCGCTTCCTTCTCTGCCACAGAGTGTTATGCTTTTGGCTCCAAAACAAAGGTGAGGAGAGCAGGTAGTGGAGCACCCAAAGAGATACAAATTGCAAAGAACCTGTTACTGTTCAAGGTGAGTAACCTTCTCCTCTTCTTCTTCTTCTTTGAGTGATGAGCCGATGGGTGCTCCACTTGTAGGTGATTAGAAAGCAGCATTCCTAATTGGAAGGCTGGGGTTTCAGAGCAACATTCCATGTCAATGATAGGACACCATCTCCTAAGAGAGTGTCTGCTGCGGAGTCATGTGTAATAACAGTGACGGACCATGGAGCTGTTTTGCAAAATCAGCAATGAAGATATTATGAGAAAAGCTATCGAGGTGGATAATCAGTGCATGGAATGTGCTCTGATTATGGTAGGAGATGTCATGGTAGGCCTGAAAAGGCCAAGTCATCTCGTAAAATACATTACCCAAATCTAACCTTTAAAAACATATTGTAGGGAAACACAATGGTAATGTTAAAAGTAGCCTAGGGCTTTGATATACATGTGTGTTTTAGTAGTTACTTGATGATGATTACATCTATATTGTTAGAGGTTAGCAAGGTAAATGAACTACTTCCCTACCTGTTACTATTGTTCTATTAGAAGAGGTCAAAAGGGAACATTAACATCTAGATCGAGTTTGATGTACCAATGTAAATTGTCTATTAATGGTGCTAATGCAGCTAATTACCTGTGGTACCCAAGAGGTGAAGGTTTTACTTCAAAGGACAATATACATTGCTATTCTCCATTTAAGGAAGTATCTGTGAACTGTCATCAAAGCCCACATGAAGAAATGACCTGCAAATGCCCACCTTGCTACAGCTTTAAAAGGAAGTTGAGGACATAATTCCTTGGTCTCACATCTCTCCAAGCTTCTCCGGAAAAGTTTGGGTCACAGGATTGAGATCCCAGCCAGCACCGGCTTGGAATCACCCTGCTAATTCTCATGGGAGAATTAGAGCAAACTCTACATTTGGACTATTTAGTCTATGTTCCTTTGAACTGGATTTCTAACAACTGAAGCTGTGAAACAAGGACTTAAGCCCAGCCAGGTATTGGATGTGAGCCTAAGATCTGCAAACTTCATATTCTACTGGAAACCTGACGTATTTGATTTTCAGTTCATTGTATGTATGTAATTACTTTAACCCTTTAACAGTACTCTCATACTTTGTTTCTTTCCTTGTACAATAAACCTTTAGCTTTAGTTACTAAAGGATTGGCTGGCAGCGTGGTATTTTGGGTATGATTCAAACCTATACTGTTCTGTGTAATGAGGCTGACCCTTTGGGGTCAGGAGAAACCTTTTTGGGTAAAGAGCCTGGAGTTTTAAGCAATTTCTCTCTTTACCAGACCCAGTGGCCATATTGGGGACCAGTGGCTGAAATGCACTAAAGGGGGCTGAGCATATTTTATGGTGGCTTCTTGATACCCAGTATGGGGGATCAGAAACATTGTTTGTGACTGGTTGTGGAGTTCAGCTCCATGTAATCCATCCGTGCTGGGAGAATCTGCTCTCCTTTTTGCAGCTTGCCCTGATTTTTGCATATTCAAGTGGTTATCCCAGGAGGCCCAGGTCACAGGAGGTTGCCTCTTATGCAGTTTGTAAGAGAAATGTACGCACTGCTAGATCCACTTTGAAAGGCGTTGTTTAGATACGGCTGTGCCTCTGGATTTTTTGGTGGTGGAAAGAATAATCATGATTTTCTGAAAAGTTTAGTCCCAGCCAAGTAAAAAGATAATGCTTGTCTCACATCTAGGGTGTGTGGAGTTGCATCCTCTTGGTTACTATGAGGCTTCAGGAAGAAGCAAGGAAGGTGTTTTGGTTAGAGATAGAAAGATGCTGGAACCTTAGATAGAAATTTTGGGTGTGGGCATAATGTAACTTTATCCTTATAATGGTGGATATGCCAGAAGAGCCACGATTTCACTGACTTGTTGGGCAGAAGTGATGGTGACAAGAAAGGCCGTTTTCACTGATATATGCATGTAGGAACAAGTTGCTATTGCTTCAAACCAACACAGAGAACACAGGACAAGGATGAGGTCCTGGGTAAGGGTCGGTTCTCGTATGTGATCGCCACCAAGTGTACACAAATGGAGTTGGTGGATAATCCTGACTGTTTGAAGTTCAGCATGCAGTCTAGGAGAAGTGGTAGCGAAGCACGTGCTGTGACAACTTGACGAGAGGTGCAACAGTATTGAAATCTAGTTCATTTGTGCACATAACTGTGTCTGGCCACATCACACCTGCTATTTAAAAGTATCTGACTGCCTCTCAACAGCTTATTTCCAAATCCTGGAACCACGGAGGAGCCAGGTTTTGAGGTGGAGCATCTAATGGATGTATTCTGAGTCCTCTGAAAGAAGCTGCGGTTTGGATGGAGCGAGATCCATCAGTTGGCACACCATCATGTGGAGGAGATACTGTGCCAAGCCTGTTGTGACCATATTGGACCTCTTAGTATAACATGAGCTCAGTCGTCCTGTCAGTTGCCCCTACCAAGATTGTGGATCAGATTTAGATTGTGGATAGTGAGGATGAGCAAATGTAATTTGTCTGGTCTCATCTTCCTCCTCATCACTGGGGAAGGGAGGTGTCATCCTCAGCAGAGAAAGGGAGGAGTGCTGTGAATCTAGAGAGGAGGGTGGAAGTTGGGGAAAGTCATGTCAAAGGAGCAGAGACTAGGTGAGCATAAGGTACCAGGAGGTCCTGAAGTCTAAAGTCTTGTGGAGGGGAAAAAAAGCATCATCAGTCTCAGGGTATGACTTGGTGCCAAAGGAAGAGTGAATTCTGCATTATGTCAGTAGGTGGCACCATAATTTTGGCCAACATCACTGACTTGTTGGTATCAGCCAAGTCGTCTACACTGATGACTTTGATGGTGCCAGGGCTTTCCTCAGTGCTGATGGCTTCGTCAGTGCCGAAAAGGGTGCCTGTGCCACAACTTCTGAAGTCAGCTTGTCCAGTTCTCCAGAGCTTGAAAAGTGCTGATGCCCGTAGGTCTGCCCAGTTAGTGTGTTTGGACTCTCTCTTTGCTGGAGATATTTGGATGGACCCTGGAGCTGTGTTCCCTGTCAGATGAGGTTGAGGCACTAGACTTCGCCTGGGAGGGTGTTCTGGTGGGCTGTGCTTCAAAGCATGAGCAGGATGAGCTCAAAAGCATGAGCTCTTTTCATCTGAGCGAAAAAAAGAATGACTTTTTCTTCAAGGGACATTGGGAGTGCAGCAGACAACCTGTGAGAATGAGAGGGCCTCTCCAGGGAAGAGTCCAGGCCTGGATCTGATGCCGGTTGCAGCAATTTCTCCAGGACGAAAAGCTTTAATTGAATGGCTCTGTCTTTCCTCGCTCTTGGTTTCAGGCCAATGGGGACACTTTTGTGGGACATGTTCCTCTCCCAGACAGCGAATGCACACTGCGGGTGGCCGTCCATTACTGGGAAGGTGGTTCCACAAGAAATGCATCCCTTTAACCCAGGCGATCCGGGCATAAGGGTGAAGGAAAAGGCTTCTCAGTCAGGAATGAGAAGAAGTGAGGGAAATCAGAAACCTAAGGTATGGAATAACTCTAAAGGTCAGTTAAAACAAAAGTTATTTTTTAGAAAGAAAGAAAGAAAGAAAGAAAGAAAGAAAGAAAGAAAGAAAGAAAGAAAGAAAGAAAGAAA
>ML685798.1:3092378-3131437 GCA_007922175.1 Pelusios castaneus
AAAGAAAGAAAGAAAGAAAGAAAGAAAGAAAGAAAGAAAGAAAGAAAACTAACTACACTAGCCTAACAGGTAAGGCACTATGTATTAAGAGCACAAGAGAAATGAGCTCTGTTGCAGATCCCAGACCAAAGGTGGTAGAGAAGGGACAGGGGAGTGGTTGAACTGCACAGTGCTATATATACATTCCACACACAGAGTGAAAGGTGTGCATGTGTGGTCCTACAGGCACTGCTGATGAAGGTCTCCAGTCCTAGGCACAGGGATAAGGCCACACCTGCAAGAGGAGCATCTACAGAGATATCACTAGAAGAAAAAATGCTGATTATTACATAGTGATAGACAGTGAAACATATAGCTAACATATTGCAATAAAATGGACTGTTTTTCCACCTGAGAATTATTTGGAAATTCAAACAAATTCGCAATGTACTGATGAAAGACCGACTTCCTTAAATATGTATTTTTAGACTAACATAAAAAGAACTTGTGACAGATTTAATCAGTCTGAACTGGCCTTAGAGATATACTTAAGCCTATAAGCACAAGGCACTTTTATTATATTTAATGTCTGTTCATCATAATCAGTGTGAATCTTGCAAGTTCTCTGGGCGTCGGACTCCCAATGTATTCAGTGGGACATTTTACTTGTTTTATCTTTCTTTTGGTAATACCTGTTATGTTCCAAAGTGTGTGCGTGGATAGTATTTCTGGAGTTAATTAAAATATTATTCTGTGAAAAGTGAGTGCAAACAATAAAGACATTAATGAAAACAACTGATCATCATCCTATATGAACAGAAAACTTGCTGAAACAGTACTGAGGCAGAATATTTAGTTAATTAGACCTAAGGAGTCAGCATAGCTTTATATTTATCTTGCTTGACAAAGAAGATGAATTTTATATCACATACTTAGCGAGTTACGCAACATGTTACATAATGCAACAATAATAACCATTTATGCAATTTCAGAAGAGTTTTTTCGGGTTTTTTTTTTTTTTAAAGGTTTCTAGTCTAAAATTATATACTGTCTTAGTTTCTAACATGTCCACTAGAGTAAGAAACGTGCAAACTTAACATTTATTCAGTGAGAAAGTAATTAAATCTAAATACCCTAAGGGCTTGTATAAACAGGGAAATTTATTGAAATACATATTCTGGAATAACAACAACAACCAACAACAACAGATACAGTGGAGTAAGCTAAATATGAAAAAGGGACTCTAGAAGAAGAAGAGTTTCTATGGGGGGCTCATGCCCAAATAAGCATTCCAGAACACTTATTTTGGTAAATTTCAAGTGTAGACAACTTTTAAGTGCTTGAAGGGAAAACAGCATCAGACAGTACATGGAATTATAAACAGCATGTTCAAAATAACCAACCCCTACAAAGTTCTGCAATGCAAATTAAAGCAACTGAAACTAACCTTTCTTCCAGGTTTTAAACTTTTTTTCCTTGTTTTGAGATTTTCAGTATTTTCAATAAAGGTGTTTTTCGTCAAAGGAATGTTTTTAGGAGACTTTCCCTTCTGAGGAACTGAAGATTGTCCAGTAGGTTTGCCCCGACTTGGTTTCCTGCCACGTTGTGCTGGAGCAGACTTTTGTGGAGACTGCATTGGACGCTGGGTCACTTTGGAAGGGGAAGTCTGGGCTTTTGCACTTCTTTTTGTAAGGGAAACTGAAGAAAAACAGAAATATAAATTACACTGAAATGAAAACCTGAATCTGAAGGACTTTTATGTCATTGTCTGGGGATCAATTTGTGCTACAAAAGGAACTCTTCTAATGATTTTTTTAAACTTGCTCTGTATTAATTTAAAATTTTTAAACAAGTGTAAAATGAAGATATCTAAATATAACAACTATTTGGTATCCAAACACTCTGTTTAACTAAATCCAAAAGAACAGACTCCAGTCCCCTAAAATATATACTAACGGGGGACTTTTCTACAAAGGAAAATTTTCAGATAACAAATGATCTAATATGATATAAACACTCACATTACAGATGTTTCTCATAGTTTCCATTACTACTAATACTATTGCACTCATATAGTGCTATTCATCAAGAAGAATTCCAAAGCGCTATACAAATTTTGTAGCATACAAGAAGTCTGTCCACCTCTAAATGCAGTTGTCACAAAAGTGAAACAAGTCAACTGTGCCCAGCAGAAAGTGAAGAACATCGTCCAAGTAGGAAGAAGAATATTCTGATAGTCAAAATCCTAATAACTTTAATTTATCCGAGACACCACTTTTAACACTCAAAGTTCTTCTGAAAAATGCAAAGAATTAATTATAGGGATTAGCTGGGTATGACCTGAGAAGAGCTCTGTGGAAGCTCAAAAGCTTGACTCTCACCAACAGAAGTGGGCACAATAAAAGATATTGCTTTATTCACCTTGTCTCTAATACCCTGAGATCAACATGGCTATAACACTGCATCCAAGAAATTAAAATATCAGCACTTTAGTTTTCAATTTCATTTGAAAGAATGTGTTCCTGCAGCACAGTACCCACTGAAATTTGGATTCAACAGGGACTCCAAGGGTAGTGAACCACCTATTAAATAATTTCCTGCAGCATCAAAGGTTTTCCTTTATGGAACGTCCACTAAACACAAACCTCGCTAACCTTATGTAGCTCATAAGGAGTGACTAGATCACAGCCTAGATGATGACAGGTGGGCAAGTCATGACCAAATTTCTCTTAAATAAAGGCCTCCTAATTAATATGTATTTTCATCTATTTGATTGTGCTCTGAAGTCATGATGAATTTCCTTGGCAACGAACTGATATTAATACACAACAGAAGGAGTTTCTACCTACACAGATATACCACTGATGGGAGAGTGCCTCAAACACCTCCTCTGCCTACTCAAACAGCAGTGACTGACTGGTTCCAAGGGAAACTATCTACTGTCCTTTGGTGAGAAGGAAGGCTGATCAGCAGAGGCATAGAAGCTTTTGAGGATGTGGTGAGACCAAAAAAGGCAAAAATAGAGGAAATGGGCATCGCTTGCATCCTAAAAAAAAAAAGTTAAATTAAAACTAACCTTAAATAAAACCAGAAAAATAAGCCTCCACATGTCCCTCCTTTTCCCCATCCACATGCATGCGTGCACATGGACACACACATACACACAAAGGAAAAGAAGTATGAGGTAAAAAGGTTGTATTTGATGGATCCTCTGTCATATGCAGTATTTAAATCAACACTGGATCTTTCTAAAAAGATAATTTCTGGCTAAGCTAAAACACATGAGGTTCTTTGATGTAGGAATCACATCATGGTTATAGTCCAGGGGTCGGGAACCTTTTTGTCTGAGAGAGCCATGAACGCCACATATTTTAAAATGTAATTCCGTGAGATCCATACAATATGTTTAAAACTAAATACAAGTAAATGTGTGCATTTTATGTAAGACCAACACTGTTAAAGTACAATAAGTCTCTGAATTCTTTTTAATAACGTTGTTATGCTGTTGCTAACCAATGATGAATAAAGTACTTCTTACAATTAATGCGACTTCTGGTGCTGCATGGTTTTGCTGATGGCTTTGTAGTCTGGTTGATATGTGGTGAGGTTAAGCTTCATGCAGGCGTTGAGACTTCTATCCGTTAAACGTGATCGTAGGAAGAAAAGGAAGAGAAAGGAAGGAAGGAAGCAAAGAAAGAGAAAAGAGGAAACAGAACAGGAAGGAAGGAAGAGGAAAGAAAGAAAGAAAAAGGAAAGAAGAGAAAGAAAAAAGGAAGACAAATAAGGAAAAAAGAGAAAGAAGGAAGAGAAAGAGAGGAAGAAAGAAAAAAGAAGGCAGGCAAAGGAGAGAAAGAAGGAAAAAAAAGGAAGGGAGAGAAAGGAGGAAGGGAGAGAAAGGAGGAAGAAAAGAAGAAAGGGGAAGGAAACAAGAGAAGGAAGAGAAAGGAAGAAAGCAAGCAAGCCAGCCGGACCCTACCGCGGCCCTGGGTAGCCGCCAGTGGGGGGGAGCTCACCCCAGCCCCGGAGGCCGATCCCAGTCCCGTGCTGGGAGGCCCCGGCGCCCCGGCCCCAGCACCCCAGCCCCAGCGCCCCGCCCCCCCGGCCCCAGCACCCCGGCCCCAGCACCCTGGTCCCAGCACCCTTGCGCCCCGGCCCCAGCGCCCTGGCCCCAGCGCCCTTGCGCCCCGGCCCCAGCGCCCCGGCCCCAGCACCCTTGCGCTCCGGCCCCAGCGCCCTGGCCCCCGCACCCGCCCCCCCCGCCCCGCCCCGGCCCCAGCGCCAGCGCCCCGGCCCCAGTGCCCCGGCCCCGCCCCCAGCATCCCGGCCCCAGCCCTCCCTCCAGCCCCTTCCCAGCCCCCTTACCTGGCCGGAGGCTCCGAGCTGCAGGGCCGGCCGGCAGAGCCGGTTCCAGGCCCGGCCGCTCCCACCCTGAGCACGCTCTCTCTGAGCATGCTCAGGGCGGGAGATTTGAATCTCCCCAGCCGGCCGCAGCAGTAGTCTGCAGCTGGGAGGGAGCACCGGTGGGGACCCGAACGGGGCGGGGTGGGGTCGGCGGGCGGGGAAGTTGAGGCGGCCGGCGGGTGGAAGACCAGGAGCCTGCCCCGGCCGCGGCCACCCCGCTGCCCCGGACGCATGGGGCAGGCCGGGTAGATTTGGCAGCGAGCCAGATGCAGCCATCAAAAGAGCCACAGGTTCCCGACCCCTGTTATAGTCTATCGCCTGTGTTATGCATGCGGTCAGACTAGATGATCATAATGATTTCTTAGGGCCTTAAAATCTATGTACCTGTACTTAATATGACAAAACCCAAGAAATTCCAAGTTAAAGTTAAAGCTGAAATGACATAGCAAAAGCCAAAATGCCTGATCTGGAACAAGCAAGCTTTAAGAGGAGTTCTCAATGGATTTTAAGACTTTGTTCTAATTTCCAGAGTTTTGTGAACATCAGAAAACTGTTATCTGCTGTGCTATTAGTTCATGAAGATGTATAAATAAACCCACCACAAATAAAACTAGAAGTTAGATTTTCAAGGAACTCTAGACAGATCATTACTATCCGTGCATAGAATAATGCTTCGCCATACATGTGATGTGCATCCCAGAAGTCCAGTGCTTAGCTTTAGAAGTGGTGCTTTTCCCCTTCTAAAGAATATTTCATCTTATAAGTGTTTGTCCTACGAGTTAGCTTTAAGGGAATTAACCATTTTAAGAGAAAATGTCAAGATAAAGTGAACTCAGCATCCCAAAATTGACACCATAAATGCTTATAAAACAAAAGTTGTATTCATTCAAGTTCATAAAGTTTTAGGACACTTTAAATATATTTTGTACATTTTATTTCATTCATTTATGTATCAAATGTCCTTAATAATCAATTTTTAAAAATCCTTTTATACCAATATTTATAATCCTAAATATATTACATTAAATATATTTTTTGCCCCAAATTACCTCTAGGTAACTAGAAAAAAGGAGCTTTTGGATCAGGAAAGTAATAAATTTCCTTTTATTTATACACGCTAAGTACTTATTTTAAGTGGCTACTCTCTGTGAATTCTTATAGGTTTATCCAGTACAAATAACATAACTCTTATCTTATGCTTTTGAATCTTCTAAGTGACAACTCTTAATACACAATGTATTTAGAAAGCAAAACAAAATTACTATAAAATACAGCTATTTTTATTAATAACACACAATATTGTGCTGAATAAAGTTAAGAAATTGCAAAGAAATATGCTTTATAGATTCATTGTCTATCTATGAAACCCAGCAAATGCGTTCAGATTCTCTTTTGCACAGTAAATAAAATGTTTAAATATACAGATAATCCCAAAAACAAATTATAGTGCCAACAGGTTCTAGTACAGGTACGTGTTTCTACACAGTGTACCAATTTCCACTCTTTTGTAGAAAGGATTGATATTATTTACTAAACAAAGGCTAACAATGCAAAGAGTGCTAATCATTTCTTCCTGTAGTGTTGAAACATAATAAAAATATGTTTATTTCAGCATCTTCCTACCTTTATATTCCAGAGAGCCAAATACTAGCTGCATTGACCATTAAGGGGGTTTAGGTCCTATTAGATAATTTTTCTTCCTACTAGGATTCCAACTGCCTTTTGGAATAAGCAAGTCTACAACAAAGCCCATGCTGCCTGAGCAGCAGCATGGAAGTACTAGCAAATGGGAATGGAGCTATTTGCATTTGTTGGTTTAAGAGATGGGGGAGTGGAGGGAAGTGAGAGACTGCTAAAGTAATTCACATATTGTCTGCAGGCTGTATTGACAGTGATCATCAGTCACCTGCTCATACTTCCTTCACCCCGGCCTTCAGAGGGAGACCAAAGGTTACACTGGGTCAAAGAATCTGGAAAGAAATGAAAAGACATGCAAAATCTAGCTGCCAACCCACTGCATCTGTAGACAAAGTTATCCCCGCTGGACCACATGTTCCAAAAACTAAGACATTTTAATAGTCTCAAGAGAACTTGTTAAAATATATCAGTGAAAAGGAAAAAGAAAAAACACCAAGCTCTGCTTGCAATTACTGCAGCATTTAGCAGGGATATTTACAACAGAAAAAGCACATTTGCTTTTTCAGGAAACTGCTTTGCATTACAATGGTCTTCTTATTTGCACAAACAAAACAAAGCATTTATTTCATGCTGCTCTATTGAAAAAATAAAATATCAACCGTTCAAGTTTCATGGGTTTCATGTGTATAATTTAGTTAGCAGTGTTCTTTCCCATGCTTCTGATCCTAAGTAAAAACTGTATTCAATCAAGTCCTTTGAAAAGTTGGTCTCATTTAACTAAAAGTACAGATAACAATTATGAACCATAGAGAAAACAAAAAAATGTTAATAAATATTCAGAGTTAGCATAGTTTAATAGAGGTCTCTAATTACATTACTACTTTATTATACATATATGAGTATATACATTTAATACACATACAATTATTAGTAACATGACATTTTCAAAAGCTCCAAAGTTGTCATTATCTTAAGAACACAGTATTTGTAACTCTGTGTCAAATGTAGATTAGCAATAAATAAATAAATAAAAATCTAAATATAAGACCCCGCCCAAACCTGTAACTCTGACCAAAGATCCAGTCCTTTCATATGGAAAGCCAGTCAAGTCAACCGGGACTACTTTCATGAGTAAGAGCTTGAAGGATCATGTTTGTTCAACGCAAAATTCTTGTTTCCTTACTCATACAAGCAGAACTGACTGACTGGAGTGAATCTGTGCTGAGGACCACAGAATTTGAACCCAGAATGTTTTACGGGTATTTCTTGTTAGACATATCCAGATTTATAAAACTATTGGTAAACCAAATGCTACAGAAAGGCTCAAACACAAGGGAAAGGAAGGAAAAACTACAATCCAGGAGCCTGAAGATTGGAATACTTGGAAGTTGTTTTAGACAGCTGCTGAAAGGTGATCATAAAAATTTTATTAGAAACTCTGACATTAAATTACTTGAAAATCCACTCCCCCACCCCCAAGCCTGTGATAGATCTGCGTGCAGAACGCCAGTGAATTTCTAGATGCAGAGCCATTGATGTAGCAGGCCTAAACTGTCAATTTGGGCAGTAGAATGATTTTATCTTGTAAAATATGGTTTTAACATTAAACCAATTGTTTTGCTGGGGTTCTTTACTATTATTTGTATTATAGTAGTGATTCCAGTCCCCTGATGAGACTGGTCCCCCCCTTATGCTGAGCCCCATTGTATGTATGTATGTATTACAAAAAACCAAATCTCTTGCCCCCATAGAGCTTGAAAAACTAAAGAACAAAAGAGAAAAGCTGGGTAAAAGAAAGTGCTCTCTCTGTCTTACAGATGAGGGATGGTGGCAAAAAGACGAAGTAATTTAGATCCACTATTAGCCAAAATAAATGAACACCATCTTCAGAGAAGGAAAATGACAAACTTCCAGGAGGCAGTTCTCCAATCCTAAAAAAGCCAACATTACGTACAAAACTCCCAGCTACTGACCCATCTTCAGCCTCCCATTCCAAGGTCAAACTAGCAATACAATGACAATCAAATGCCAACAAGAAAAATGTGTAGGACTTGCTTGCTGCAAGATCCACCTCTTTAACAAAGCACTTCCACTATTACTAAATGATGATTGAAAATTAAAGGCTCTGATCTGGGAACCATGCCCAATTTTTATCATTAATTTGTATAACAGTAGTGCTCACAGAACCCAGAACAATGCCCATTGAGCTGGAAGCTGTACAAACCATATACTTATTCCAAGCCTACCTACCATGAGAACCATTGTGAAGTGAAGCTCTGCATCATGATACAATCTCCCTCTTTAGCAGCCTCCCTGCTTTATACCATTTCTACAGCTGTGTATCAAGTGGCAGGAGTGAGACTTAAATGTACTGGAAGGGGAAAAAACTCCTTAAGTCAATGTCAGAAATGATCAGAATTTGGGGAGTGGGAGAAGTCAACCAAGAAACTAAAGAGCCCTGATCTTGCTTTCATTTTAGGACTAGTCTACACTTAAAACTTACAGGGGCACAGTTGTATTGGTATGGCTGCGCCGCTGCAAGAGCACCTGTGTAGTCGTGTTATGTCACTGGGATAGAGCCTTCCTGCCAAAATCAAAAGCCACCTACACAAGCGGTGTTAGCTAAGTCAGTGGGAGAGCATCTCCCGTTGACATAGCGCTGCCCTCACTAGCACTTATGTTGACAAAACTTATGTTGCTCAGGAGGGTGCGCTATCTTCACACCCCGACTGACAAAAGATTTTCTGGCGTAAGTGCTAGTGTAGACAAGGCCTTATTGAAATGAGAGCTTCGTTACTGACTTCATTGGGAGCTAGACGGGATGCCAAAGGGAAAAATAAAATGCAACAAGCCTAAGAGGAACAGAAAGTCAACCTGGAAAGCGGTCATTTATTTTGTCTGAAAAGCACGATTTTTAAATTATAGTAGTGTTATGCCTGGTATGGGTTATACATGCTGAGATGCAACTGCCAACAACCACCCAGTCCCATCCACTGTATGAACAGTAACAAGCATACAAGACACAATGGTACATATGAGATGAACTAAAAGCAGAAGAAATAAGAAAACAGACTCCATTAAGTAATGGAAGACAAAAAACACTTGGAACACTGCTCCAATGTATTTTTTAAAAAAAGACAACTTCAACTGCTTTATACTAAAGTATCTCCTTGGGCTTACTCATGAAAGGACTTTCAAGGTGGTCTTCTTTGGGAAGAGAGGAAAACCCCTTTCCTTCTTTTGCAACAGATGCCTTCTCCAAGAGATAACACGTCATGTGTCTTGTTATGAGAGGCCAAGAAACATTAAGACAAAAAAGAAAAGCCTAATTGTGAGAGGATGGTGGCAAATCATATTTTTAGCCCCTAGCAATTGTGAATTTTTCATATAAAACAAGGATGACATTGTGTGTGTGCCTGGTTTAACTACTGGTCATAGGACAAAGCTGACTAAATTCGAGAAAAACGTAATGTATGCCAAAACAAAAATGATATGTCAACATTTTGTTAATGTTCTACTGAAAGAAAGAACAAATATTATTATGGTGTATGTAATGCTTAATTTAAGGTTAGGCTATTGTAAACATTTCAGAATCCAGTGTAATTTTTTTAAATTTGTGAAATTGTTTGTCAAACTGTTTTTTCAGCTGTTTATTGTTTATTTGCAGAAACTGAAGATTATTAATTACATCCTAAACTTGGATAAATACAAAATTCAAGGTACAGAATACTTAGTGTTAAATAAAAATAACTTGAATATTCTCAAAATTAAATGAATTTGTGAATTTCTGATAACTATCACCTTGGAGAAATCTGAATAAAGAAATTGGACATTGAAAATATTGTTGGAAAGTAAAAGAAACAGACAAGGTACTTTATCTGTGAATGTCTGCCCTAATCCTATGCCTACAAGCAGCTCCTGAAGGGGACCTTTAATATCACAGCCTGATTCGTGTAATGAAAGACGACTGCTTTCACCAACAATAAAAGCACTGAATTGGGAGATAAGATGACACATATATGGTGGAAAAGGAGAAGGCTGAGGATAAAAGCCGCAGTACCACATCAGATATCACTTTTATATTTAGGTTACTGGACACAGTCTTCCTCCTGGCCACTAAAATTTGTCTCTACATCACGTCAGCTGGAGATTTTCTTTTGTGACACTCTCTATTCTCTACTTCTCATTTTCTCATACCTTGGTTCATTTAAGTTCCCATTCTGATAGCCTAGGGAAGTCTGGATAAGAAAGAAACTGAATTTTTTCTCTCATTGTCTGCATGAAAGATGCTACTCAATCTTCGCAGCTGGAGCTACTTATACAGTGATCAATTTTCAGACAGGTTCTCTTCCAACTGATTTTTAAAAATCCACTCACTAACCTTCATTTTATTCAAGGAAGCATTTCAGTTCTGCAGTATGCATGTTCTTTTGTGCAGGGAAAGGTAACTGCCTCATACGATGGATACAAGATGTATTATGCTGCCTAGACAATAGCACCTGATGTGTGATGAACAAGTAGTGAATTACTTGAGTACACAAATGTTCAACAGATACTTCTCGCTTATGAAGTTTTACAGCATCTTGAAGCCCATTCTATCCAGGTTAGTTTCCCTTGAATTCAATCTTAAAATTCCAGACTGCTAGCTATAATGCAAAAAAATACATTCGTAAATGTGATAGGAATTTTTCACATCAGTTACAGTCACTCAAGGGTTCCCAGGGTTACACATCGAAAAAGTCAGTGGTGTGAACAAGTCATTTCTAAAAATGAACAAAATCGCAAAGTGAAATGCAAAAAAGACACAATGATAGATTTGGCAGACTTCACAAAATATTAATACTATGGTGACAGAACTCAGGAATTAGTTAATGTTAACTGGTCAACCATACAGTTTTGCAAATTCTCTCTCTCTCGCTCTCTCATATACCTCTGTCCACCTCCTAATCTATAACCGATGGCTCTTTGAGAGGTGTGATCCTTACCTGGATTCCATACATGGGTGCGCATGCACACCGTGTGTCAGAGCTGGAACTCTTTGAAGTAGTCTCCGTTGAACCTATGGACCATGCATGGTCCATGCTGTTGTGTCCAGGGTCTCAGGAGGCTGCACGGGTCGACGCCCCCTCGATTCCCTCTTACCAGCAGGCTTCAAGACCATAGCAGAGGGGATGGAGGATGGGATTAGAATCCAGAGAGGGACCACACCTCTTGAAGAAACATCATTTACAATAAGGGGAGGGTAGGGAGTATGGGGGAGGTGTCAGGACCCACCACCACCGCCAGCCCCCAGCTGCCTTCCCAGGCCCCGTCTTCAGAGGCGGCTTTTGGGGTAGGCGAAGGAGGCAGCCGCGTAGGGTCTCGAGCAGTAAGGGCACTCTTCGCCTATCCCAAGAGCTGTGTCTGCCTCCCGCTCTGCAGAACACGTGGTGGGGGCAGGAGCCGGCCGGCTCAGGGCCAGAGCCAGTGGCGGGGGGCGTTCCTATGAGGCGGCAAGGCCCAGGGCCAATTGGTCTGCGGGTGCCTCGGCACAGGCCAGTGAAGGGGGAGGGGGGGCAGCAGGCCAGACGGGCTGGCCAGGCTCCGCACTTCCGCTCTGCCCCTGGGGGCAGGGTGGGCCAGCCAGAAGCCCAGCTCTGCGTGCTCCTGCCCTGCCCCCTCGCCTTTGGCAGTGTGAGAGTTGGGGTCCCCAGTGGGGCACTGGATACAGTTTCGGGGGAGGGCAGAGCCAGTGCTAGGGAGCCCTAATGGGGGCCCTTTGCCGGGGGCCCCAGATAAGCTAAGTTCGCCTCTGCCCGCCTTTCTCCCCACTGCTCCCCGGGCCCCTTCCACGTTCCTGTCGCCCCTCTGCCGCTTCCCCACTCCTCTTGCCCCCCTCCTCCCCCGTTGGTTCCCCACTCCTCTCAGTCCCTCCTGCCCCTTCCCCACCCCACCCCGGTTCCCTGCTCCTCTTGGCACCACCCCTGCCTGCCCCCCCTGCCAGTTCCCTGCTTCTCTCACCTCCCTGGGCCCCTTCCCCACTCCTCTTGGCACCCCCACACCCCCGTGCCCCTTCCCCACTCCTCTCAGCCCCCCCATGCCCCTGCCCCCCTGCCACCAGTTCCCCAACCTTCCCAGCCCCCTCCCCCCTTACCTGGCTGGAGCTGCAAGGGTGGCCACAGTCGCTCCCTAGCCAGACTGCTCCCGCCCTGAGCCACACATCTGAGCTAGGCAGCGGGGTGGCCAGGGAAAAATAGGTCCAGTACGCAGTACCAGTGTGTACCCGCAGAAAAAAAGCCCTGAGAATAAGTAATTTCCCTTTCTTCTTCAAGAGCTGGTCTCTATGTGGAGTCCATATGTGGGTAGCATAGCAAGCAGTATTCAGTTCGGAAATGGGAATAAGAGCTCAGCATATCTAAGAGTTCGTAGGACTATACAATCGACGGCCATACCATAGCAGCCCACTGGGATATGGTGTAGTGAGTTGTTAATATATTAATGGAGGACCATGTTGCTGCTTTACGAACATTTTACCATGAAACATCTGCAAGGAGAGCTGATGTGGCTTAAGTACTGGTAGAGTGGGCTGTAATTCCCGGTGGCACAGAGTTGTAAATAGCACTCCATAGAGAATAGCACTCCATAATACAATGAGCTATCCATTTGCAGATGAGATGGGACAAGAGGGAACGGTGTCTGCTGTTCTCCACTACAATTAAACAATCTGGGTGAGATTCAGAAGGTGCGTATGCATTCAAGGTAAAAGGCAAGTACACACTGGATGTCAAGAGAGTATAGAGTACTCACACTGGCAGATGTGTGGGGCTTCAGGTAGAAATTAGGGAGACAGATGACCTGATTGAGGTGAAACAGCAAGGCTACTTTAGGGAGAAACTCGGGGTGAAACTAAAGGGATATCCTTATGGAACACTATGAAAGATGCATTTGCCATCAGAATTGCTAGTTCGCTGATTTGTCAGGTGGATGTGATGACCACTAAGATTATCTTCATTGTTAAGTGGGTGAGTGAGAAAGCAGCTAGTGGCTCAAAGGGTGGCTGGCTTGGTGGGGACTGAGAGGACATGGCTGAGGTCCGAAGTGGAGGTAGATCATCTAACTGTGGGAAAGATGTTTAATTCTAGCCGTGGTTGAGTGGCTGAAGACTAACAGCCCTTCCAAAGGGAGGACGAGTCCACTGATGGCTGCCAGGCGGGCTCAAATGGAGGAATGGGCGAGGCCTGAAAGGTGAAGGTCAAATAGACAGTTGAGGATGACCAGTATAAATATCATGTCTGTGGAGTGACAGTTGCATGATGCCCACTTTGTAAAGTGTTGGCATTTTCCCCAGTTGCGTACCGTTAGTGGGGCAATAGCCATGGGTGAGTAAGTTCTATGCTGGTGCGAAGCATGCGTTGTCTATTTGCGAGCCCCATCAAATATCGGGCCATGAGGTGAACAGGGTCTGGGTTGAAATGCCCAATTAGATGATGCCTTGTTACTGTGAGAGGAGGTTTGGGAAAAGAGAAAGGTGGTGGTTTGGTGAGCGGGCTGCTAGGGTGAAGAAAATCCATGATGGGGCTATGAGCAGCATGAGAGTTGCCTGGTCTTGCCTCACTTTGCAGAATATTTGTGGAAGCAATGGGATGAGGGGGAAAGAATATTGTAAGTTGGGTGTACAGGTGAGAAAAAAGGCACCTGCCTGCAACCTGTGCCTGAAGGCTCCTCTGGAGCAGAAGAGGAGAAGTTTGTGGTTTGTGGATGTCACCAAGAAATCCTATTGTGGTGTGCCCCACAAAGGACATGGCATGAAGAGTGGAGTTGTGCAATTCCCACCGATAGTTGTAGTGGAAAGAGCAGCTGAAGGTGTCCACTAAATTCTTGTCTATGCCTGGGTAGGTGTGTTGCATGTAATGTGACATGGTGATGTAGGCAGCAACTCTATAGCTGTACTGTCTCTTGACAGAGAGTGAGTGGACTGGCTCCGCCCTGTTTGTTGATATAGACAACTGCTGTCACATTGTGCAAGAGAAGCTGCATGTGTCAAGACTGAATGAATTGGAGAAGTGACTGACAGGCATGTTGGACTGCCCAGGATGTTTATGTACATCTGTGCTTCTCTGGGGGACCAAAGGTCTTGTGCCCTATGGCTTTGCATATGGGCACCCAGGCTACAAGGGAAACGTCCATGGTGAGGGCAGTGGGGGGTGGATTATGGGAATCAAAAGGAATGTCCATCAGGACCTTGAATTGGTCGCACCACCAAGACAGGAAAGTGAAGTACTGCAGACAGAAGAACAACCTGTTCGGTTTGGTGTACTTATGTCACAGCACTGGGACAAGCTGCACACACACACTTCCAGGAAGGAGAATTTACTCATCTTGTGCAGTAACAATGGTTGTTCAAAATGTGTCTCACTATGCATGTTCCACTACTGGCATGCCTGGATCTCCATGCTGCTGAATTGAGAACTTTGGTAGCAGTCCATCCCACCCACACACTGTCAGGAGGCTAGCCAGCATGTGCAAACAATCCCTCTTCAGTTCTTTCTCTACAGCAGAGTCAACTTCTAGAACTCCAAAGTAGACGGGAGAAAAATGGGTCATAGAGCAACCACGGGGACACGCATCTCAAGGAACCATTGTTACTGCACAGGGTGAGTAACTTCTTCCTCAAGTAGTGTCCCTATGGGTGCTCCACTGTAGGTGATTCCTGAACAGTGCCCACCACTGGAGGATTGAACTTTGGAATCGAATCTGATACGAAAAATAGTACAGTGGCATCATATTTGGCTTCTGCAGCAGAATCCCCCAGGATGGCATAGCGTTCTGTGAAAGTGAAGTTGCCCAGGTAGCTGCTTTGCAGATTTCTGATATAGGGATACCTTTGGAGAAGGTGATGGACAAGGAGAGTGATCTCGTAGAATGTGCACATATTGAAGTTGGGTGTGTTACCATAGGCAATTGGTAACAGAGTATAATACAGCCCGAAACACACTTGGAAAGTCTTTGAGCTGAAATTGCTGTACCTTTTGACATATCTGCAATGGAGAGGAAAAGTCCTGGAGATTTCCTGAAGACTTTCATCCTTTCCAGATAGAACACGAGGGCTCTCCTCATGGTGAGTGTATGGAGGATGACCTCTATATTATCCTGATGGGGTCTGGGATAAAAGTCTGGAAGCTGAATAAGCCGATTGATTTCAAATACAGAAGTCACTTTAGGAATGAACTTCAGACATGGTCTAAGCATGTCAGGGAAGAACAGTGTAAAAGGGGAATGTGCCATCAGAGCTGCTATATCCCTATCCCCCTTCTTGCACAGGTGACGATGATGTGGAATGCCACCTTCATGGAAAGGTGAGTTAATGAACAAGTTGCCATGGGTTCAAAAGGTGGCCGAGTCAGACCTTTTACCACTAGGCTCAGGTCCCACTGGAGAGTGGGAAGTCTGGGTTGTGAGAAGAGGTTTGCTATGCCTTTGAGAATCCTTTTCATGGTTGGATATGAAAAGATTGAATATTCTTCTACTTACCATGGAAGGTTGCACTTGCTGCTAGATGAATTTTCAGGGAACTCAGAGTCCCAATTTCTTAAGCATCAACAGATAGTCTAGGATCATTGGCAGGGTGGATATAATAGGGATGACACCTTTGGGCCGGTACCAGATCTGAAATTGTTTCCATTTCTCTTGATAGGTATAGTGAGTAGTTTCTTTCCTACTGTGCAATAACACTTCTTGCACCTTTTCACAGCAAGATGTCTCCGAGTGCTGGAACCATGAAGGAACCAGGCTTCGAGCCCTATAATTCATAGGTTGGAAGGAAAAGTATGTCTCTCGTTCTGCAACAGAAGGTAAGGAGTGATTGGAAGTCATTTCATTGGTGGACATAGTGCCAGCTGTGACAGGTTAGGGTACCACTTCTGTCTGGGCCAGGTAGGAACAATCAGTATGACATTTGTTTTTTCTTTTTTCATTTTCAAGAAGGTTTTCAGTACCAGAGGGAATGGGGAAATGGTTTAAAGAAGGCCCTTGTCTTGTGGAAAGGGGAAAGAGTCTCCGGTGGAGTGTAATCTGATCCCTACTCTGGAGCAGTATCAGGCACATTTCTTGTTCTGGTAAGTAGCAAACAGGTCTATTTTTTGTGTCCCCCAGTGACAGAATATATTGTGGAATATCAAAGAATAGAATTCCCATGCATGGTTGTGAGGGAATTTTCAACTTAGATTGTCTGAAGTTGTGTTCCGTATTCCCAGCAAGTAGGCTGCTGATATTAGTATATTATGGGAGATGCATCAGTTCCACAGTTTTAGTTCTTTTGCACACAGGGAGTGAGACTCAGTTTCTAAGGTCAGAAGAGACCAGTATGATCATCTAGTCTGACCTCCTGCACAATGCAGGCCACAAAAACTCATCCACCCACTCCTGTAATAAACCTCTAACCTATGATTGAGTTATTAAAGTCCTCAAATCATGATTTAAAGACTTTAAAGTACAGAGAATCCACTAGCAAATGAGCCGTGCCCCGTGCTACAGAGAAAGACAAAAAAACCCAGAGCCCAGACCTGGATGTTTTATGTAATATTTGCCATATTGTCCGTCATGACCCTCATGTGTATGTCTCAGATCAGCGGAAGGAAATGAGTGCAACTGTTTTTGAATGCTCTGAGTAAGAGCAGGTTGACGTGGAGCTTGTTTTTGCTGGAGACCATTTGCCCTGTATTGAGATCTTTGAGATGTGAACCCCATCCTATGAAGGATGAACCAGTGGTCAGGAGTGGAGATGGAGAAAACTAAACAAACTCCATAGTGGAGCTGGGCTCTATCTGGTGGGAAGAAAAGCATTGGGAAGTTACGTTCTCTTACTCACTTTGATTCCAATGATGAAAAGTGTAATGTGTGACAGGAGGTAGTCAGTGAGCCAAAGACTCCCGAGGAACTCAGCACCGTGGTCCCGGTACTGAGCAGAAGAGACTCCAGAGCATCACACACTGAAAGCCATTGGTGTAGAGGATGTCAGTACTGGGGGAGGCTGTCAGTGCCGAGAGGCTTGGATCAAACAATCTCAGAGACACTAGGCCTGCAAGCAAATTTAGTAGCAATACCTCCTTGAGTGGCGCAGTCAGTCGATGTAATTAGGTTGCTGCAAGTGTCAGTGTAAATACGGTGTTGCTTACGTCAACTTATTGGCTTTCAAGAGCTGTCCCACACTGCCAATAAAATCAATAGAAGCACTCCTGGTGAGGATGCAGCTCACCAACAGAAGGTGGCAAGTGTGTGCACACACACAAGCAATTTATTAACTGCGATGGCTGTATGCCAGCAAAAGTTAGATCAATATCATTTTGTAAAGTAAAAAGGACATCATGTTTGTCTGTGAACTTGTCCAATCAACAAACTACTTTGAGATATCCAACTACCAGCTGCATCCACATTTCAATGATGTGTGAAAGCACGTCACACATGGAGTCATGCTGATTAACTGCAACTGCCAACAACTGTGGGCTTGTCTATGCTTAAAATACTATGGAGCACCCATGCAAAATGTGGTAATAAAGGGAAGGAAGAACTCTTTTTAAAAGCATTACAAAATAACCTTCACAACACTTCTGTAAAAAGCACAAAAAATAAACAAAAAAACCCAAACACATACACACAAGATGGTTACTAATCTTTCCATAACTGTTGTTCTTTGAGATGTGTTGCTCAAATCCATTTCCATAGAAGTGTAAGTGCACTGCTGCCAGATGCCTTTCCCTAGTGGCATGTGCCACATCAGTTCTGGTGCCTAGGGAGCTGCGCCCTCATGGAACAGTGCATAGGCAGCAGCCGCCCCACAACCCCCCAAGTTCCTTCTTGCCAGGTACTTTGACAGAGAGGCAAGTGGGCTGCATCAGAATAGACATGAGCAACATCTTGCAGAACAGCAGCTATGGAAAAGTCAGCAACTGTCTTTGCTTTTCCAAATGCTTGCTCATGTCCATTCCCACATAGATGATTCCCAAGTCACGAATCCGGTGGTGGGATCAGAGTTCCATGCTGATACGGACAGTGGAACAGCTTGACCTAAAGCAGTGTCACTTCTTGCTTGCTGCGTGATGGCACAGTGAATAGTAAACATATGACTGGACAACCAGGTTGTCGCCTTGGAGATGTCCAGTACTGGGACCTGTGTCACAAATGCTGCCAAAGAAGCTTGAGACTTCGTAGAACGAGCTGTCAGGCTAGGGGGTGTGGCTTTTGCCAGATCACAACAACAACAAGGACCCTGAGGGAGGATGGGAAAACAAATAGTCAAACCCTTTAGAGAGCACATATTTCTTCTCTTCCCGCTTTGACTTTGGGGCCAGAGAAAAGAGGCCTTGCCATAATGACTTGACTGGACACAGAGCCACCTCACTGATAGGTAATGCAATCTTAGCCAGGGCTACAGCTACCAAAATGTCTAACAAGATGTGCGAGGTCTCTGAGTTCCTCCACCTCGAGGCCCAGGTTGAATGTTACCCACTTGAGAAGGTCCTGGTGGGTCCTAAAGTCAAGTTGTGGCAGAAGATTACTGCCACCACCTCAACTGGGGATGATGACAATGGGGTCTGCAAAGGGGGAGGGGTTCCTTCCTCCTCTTCCACAATGTCCCCCGGGGCATTTCTCGGGCTTTGGTATCTACATTAGTACCAGAATTGGATCTAATGGTGAATGTACAGGTATGGTACAGATCTCTCAGAGGCCACCAAGTCTGAGTAATGAGATGGTGGCCTCTGTGCTGCGGAGAGCCCCCAAGGATTCCAATGTGGCCGATGAATGAGCCATTGTCCCAGCAGCCATATGTGTGCTGGAGGTCGAGAGACTATGGGCGAGTAAGGAGGGTGCCTCCTATGTGCCTGAAGTTCTATAGGTTCGTCCTGGTGAGGAGCTCTCACCCAGTCACCACAGCAGGGCTGGGCTAGCCTCTGCCTTTATAGGGCACCAGGAGCACAGAAACTGGTGTTGTGATGGGGAATCCAATGTGGGAAAACTTGCTGGGCTGGGGACTTGAACCAGACTGGGGATCTGTGCTTGCTGGGGAGCGGTGCTCAGGAGACTGGAGCCATTCTGGGGACCGGTGACTTGACTGGAATTGGTGCTGTGGCAGGAACCAAAGATGGGATGAGGGATGGAGTACCAGTAACATGGGGCTTGTCCCTGGAAATAACTGACAGTTCCAGTGCTGAGAAGGTACCCAGCGCTTCCTGTTTGCAGGAGATCAAAGTCTTGATGGGAGGGAGAGTAGTGAGGGTTGCTTACAGATATGTGTTTTCCCACAGGAAAGGTCTGAAGCCTTGGAGAAAAGGACATGCCTGGTCCCTGGGCACAAAGTCCCTCAACAGACAAGGCCTTTACTGTCTAGTAACTATGAAGAGAAAACTGCTAATGGGAGAAGCCTTGCTGTCAGCAAGCAAAAAAGATGTTCTAGCAACCGTCAGGGCAGGCAGAGGGAACTGCGGGGGTGGAAAGCGGCAGTGCCTCTTATATACATATATGCATAGCTTCAGAGGGCGCTAGAGCTGGCCCTATGGATACCAGTAGGAGAAAAATCTCAAGCAACAGTGAACGTGGTGTGTGCACACCGGACATGAAATGGACATGAGCAAGCAATCAAAGAACAAAATTATGGCATGTAAATGTTAGGCAAGAAGGGTTTCCAGTGCTACTGTGTGTACAAATAGTTTTGAACTACTGTAAATGAGGAACAATAGTTTCTCAAAGAGATGACACAAAAAGGTACGGTGAAAACATGCCACAATTTTGTTTGCATCAGCTGCTTACATATCAAAATCCTAAAATCTGCATAAGGCCAGTTGGTTTACAAGACCTCACTCTTTAACAGTAGCAAAATCTGGAAAAACAGATTAAGCGTTATTACTGGTGGTCTTACCATTGTTGCCTGGTGGCTGTAGTGCATCTCCTGTCAAGCCACACCATCCAACTGGGAAGATATCTCGAGAATCATATCTGCACCAATAGTCAAATGCTCCCCTCCAGCCATCAAATGTAATGAAAACTTCATCTCCTTTAACATCTCCGATAGTCGCTGGGCAAATTAAATAAGGGTTCTTTTTATCTACTGCTTCAAGTTTCATTCCAACTCTAAAACAGTTTGGAGCAGGTTTTGTTGGTTCCTATCAAAATAAAAGTAGCAGAACATCAGTTTCCATGAACTCTTGAAAGAAACCCACTTTTCTCTATCATTTTCTCTTCTCATACTCAGTGCCCCCCAAAAGTTACATAATACTTAATAAATTGCTACATGTTTGTTTTAATTTTTCTATATTATCAAGGCTCAAATCTGCTCCTACTTATGTGAATGGCAGCAAGATTATGTTATATATATTTAAGCAGTGGGCTAAGTAAATCTGATGTGTTCTTCAAGAATGGTGCAATAGTGGACATACACAAAGTATTTATCTAGTCTAAGGAAGAAGAGAATGGGGTCAGAAAAATGCACCTTACAAGAGACTACATGTTTCTGCGGGATTGCTAATGGATTAGTAAATCTTTCCCTCTTGCTTACTTACATGAATACATTAACATCTGAATATCTGAAGGCTGGTTAGTGATCTGTGTGAAATAAGCTGGTCTTAAACAAAACAAAAATCAACACGACAGTTTACACCATAACCTTTGTCAGTCCCAGCAAAAAGGTGAAAGGACTGAACAGAAACCAAATCACCATCTCATCCTCAAGAGGCAAACCCTCCAGAAAAGGGCTAAGGCACATTGGTGGGACAGCATGGAGAAGCATGAATTGCCACTCTTCATTCTATAATTACATTATGAGTGCATTCAAATCAATGGCTATGTCTACACTTACTAAAGTTAGTTTGAATTAGTTAATTCGAACTAACTAATTCGAACTAATTTTAGTTGGTTAGAATTAACTTAATTCAAACTAGAAAAATTTAGTTCGAACTAAGCAAGTGCCATTCATGGCATTTGCTTAGTTCGAATTAGCGAATTGCATTGAGTTAAATGGGCCGGTTAGTTCGAACTAAGCAATTAGTTCAAACTAACATGGCCACATTCATTAATTCGAACTAACTAGTTCGAATTAACCCTTAGTTCGAATAGCATATTCAAATGTATTAGTTCGAATTAAGGAAGCCCTTAATTCGAACTAATGAAAGCCTAGTGTAGCCATGGCTTTAGTTAGTTCAAATTAAGCTTCCTTAATTCGAACTAACTTGCCAGTGTAGACATAGCCAATATGTTCTCGAAATCAGTGGGGATTCTCTAGCAATGGGCTTGCAGGATGAAGCCCAATGTATGTTTTAGTAAAACTCATGCAAAAGCCATTATCAGTAGTAAGAAAGAAATCACTGAGCCTCACGCTTTGAATTTAGGAAGCTCACAAGAAGGGTAAAAGAACAAATCCAATCAAAAGATCAACTGAGTCATACTTGCACACTTGCATACTTTTTGCATAAAAGATTTTACATTTTACACATCTGATCTGAAGAAAATCCTCTTTTCTCCAGCATAAAGGCCACACTTCTAAAACTGATAGCATTTTTTAAAATTACTTTTAGCTACATTATTAACAGCTTAACTGTCAAGTATGCACCAAATGAAAACATTCAGCATAGACTCCCCAGGCATTCCTGTGGCTCTCCTTCTCCCTTACCAGTTTTACACCAACACATAAACAGGCACATCAGGAATACTTTACCGTCAACAAATGCAAAATGCATGATATCTTAAATCAATGAAATGGCCAAGTTAACACATTTTTTCCCCTAAATAATACAGCATACCTTAGAGGTCCAAACACAGGAAAAGAGGTGCCCATCCATTTGGACTAGAAGAAGATCATTTTCTGTCCAGTTTTGTGGCTCTCCAATCCACTTCAAAGTAATTTTAAATAACATTCTTGCCTTCCCATGCTGGAGAGAACAGTACAATATCCTGACATCCTCAATAAAAAAATGTAACCGTGGATCAGTTCATGGAAGCTTGTTTACAAGGATCCCTTTTCTTCTTACCTTTTTAAAGAATGCTGCAGGTGCCATTTCAGCTCCATTTAATGTTCTTAACAGAAACATTGGCCAAGAAGATGCATTCATCTGGAAACCTAATTAACATAGATAGATTAGTTGAGTAAGAGATCCAACACTCATATTTATAAAACATACAGAGGAAGGAGAAGGATGCAGAGTCTATCCCACTAGCGCCCCTCTGGTTTGGATTGGGCTAGAAATAAATGTGTCCAAGAAACATGAATGCATAAGTCAGCAGTTTAGTGTAGTAAGCATGCTGTAAGTATATTTCCTTTCAGGAGCAATTTGCCTACAAAATATTTTAAGTATGACTGGAGACATGCAAGCTGTGGTACCGCAGATTAAATAATTCCCTATATCCCCTGATCCCCAAAAATCTCTCTTGCATAGTTCCCAGTTAAATTTACTGGGCTATTTTTCTTCATTCTCAAGTGACATCCTCAGCTCTAGCTTCTCTGTCATCTAATTCTTATTTTTTACTAGACACATTTTCTTCTTCATTGAGATTCTTACCAGATTCCTTTCACAAAAAGAAAGAAGTGAAAAAAGAATCAATGAAATAATACATCCTTTAACTACAAATAGAAGAACATAAAACAGGGAATGGTAGAAATGAAACATTTTAATAAGTGTATTATCATACTGTAACGTGACTGATACAAGTGGAGTATTTTTCCATTCCAATCATCATCCTTTTAAAATGGTGAATAAATTGCACAAAGAGTTAATATACCCCAAACCTGCTTT
This sequence comes from Pelusios castaneus, assembly GCA_007922175.1. Taxonomy (NCBI): domain Eukaryota; kingdom Metazoa; phylum Chordata; order Testudines; family Pelomedusidae; genus Pelusios; species Pelusios castaneus. Next base: position 3,115,154 of record ML685798.1, read on the forward strand.
TATTAAGAATTTTATATTATCTTAATTTCATGGCATTCTCCCTCAGAACCAAGTGCATTCCAATAAACAGATGAGACATGCTTATATCTTTCTCTGCTTTCAAAGCACTCTCAGCGTTGTGTTTAAAGCGACTAGACTGATTCAATGGACAATTGATATTTTGGGCCACAACTTTAGCAGGTGTAATTCTGCTGTAGTTCTTTCCAAAAACAAAAACACAAAACCCTAACAACAAAATATGAACTCAGTAGGAAACTTCTCTATAAAGCAAACAATACTGGAATCCTTGCCTGGGCACAAACAGTTGCCATACAAATTAGGTATGATTTTTATTTTTTTTTAAAAAAAACCTAATGATAGATATGGAAATGTTTACATGACTTTTGATAACTTACTATTTAAACCTTACTTCCTCTCCTAGGGAAAAGCTCCCTTGCTTAGTGGCTTTAATTAAGTTGTATTTAGTTGAACAGATAGTTTTAAAAGTTGTTTAAAGTCAGCAACTCCTTATATTACATTTTAAAATTGGATACAAGAGATCTTACATGTGTGAGAAATTGTCAATGTTTAAGTATTCACAATTTAGAAACTACCAAGCTGATTTTTAAACTTGCATTGACTTCTAAGTCTTAACATGATTTACAAAACATGCCTTTTTTGCAGTTTCTAGAATGAGATTCACCTTTTGAAGTAGCTGAGTACAGCATTTCTTACTGGAAAGAAGAGAGAGTGAGAGTGCATATGCCAACAACAGGAAGGGTGATGCTTCTCAATTAAATAGCTCAACTGATTTCACTTCCGCTTTCCTAAAAATCACTTCTAATCAGAGTGTGGAAAATGTTATCCCCAAATAAATTTGTTTAAAAACATCATAACGTACTAAAAAGAAGAAATATGGTTTCAAATGGGATCTGGAATTTGAAACGTTAACTACTACACTGAACACTACTGAGCATCTGATGTAATGTATGAAACCAGAATATGTTTAGCGCTCAGGTGGGAGGACTAACTCATTTGTTACAGCAAGAGAAATCAAATGTTGGGACCAGAAGGCTCCAGACCACTTGGGAAAATCAGTTGTGGAAGTGTCTAGCAGGAGGCAATTACACACCCAATTAGCTCTCAGATTTACCCAAGGACAGGATGCTGCAAAAGTGCCAATAATGTTTTTTCAAAAATGTATCCATCTATGCCAGGATGTTTGATTGTTGGAACCTAGCCTATCACTAGAGAATCAAGGACAGGAAGGATAGAATGTGACAAATAATTTCTTTTCTGAATAGATTACAACAGAATGGCTGATGATCATTATAAGAGGAGCCAACCTTGCATTCCTGGATAGTACTGAAACATTTGTTTGCTAAATCCAATATTTCTAGTAGTTTGACTGAACAGGAATGGCAATCAGAACACAAGGACATAGACTGATCTATACACTTTTTTTTGGTACCACTATATTAGTTTAGGAACCAATATAGTTAAAGTGGTGCAACCATCTAGTGTAAATGTAGTTATACCAGTATATAGCGCCCTATCAAATTCACGGTCCATTTTAGTCAACTGCACAGCCATAGGAACTGAAAATTAGTCCATTTCATGATTTCAGATGTTTCCATCTGAAATTTCAGTGTTGTGACCATGGGAGTCCTGACCCAAAACAGGATTGAGGGCAGTCAGTGGTGTAGCGATGGAGAGGCAGTAGGGGGCCAAGCCCCCAGGCACCAGACTGCAGGAGGGTGGCTGCAAGGTGGAACGGTGTGCGCCGAGCATGAATGGGAGCATGAATATGGGCTTAGCCCGCGAGCACCAGTGGGCACTGGACACCCTCGCTACACCACTGAGGGCAGTAATAGTTTGAGTGGGTGGAGGGGGAGTCACAAAATTGTGGCAGAGGTGTGACAGGATTGCTACCCTCACTTTTGAGCTCTGAAGGCAGCAGAGAGCGAATCTGATCTCCCTGTGCTGCTTGAAGTATCCCAGCCCAGCCAGGACTAGCAGCTGGAGGCCCCTAGCTGGGGCGCTCCCAGCAGCACAGGAGAGATCAGACCCACCTCTGGGCTCTGGCTGCAGGAACTTCTGGGGCTGCTGCCCTGCGCCAGAACATCCTAAAGCAGGGAGGGTTTGATCTCCCCTGTGTGGCTGGAAGGCCCCTGCCCAGCCAGGACTAGCAGCTAGTGGCCCCCAGCTGGGGCACACCCAGCAGCACGAGGGAGATGAGATTTCATGGAGAAGAGCCAATTTCATGGTCCCTAACGTTTTTCACAGCCATGAAATTGGTAGAGCCTTAAATATAAAGGTGCTAATATCAACATAGCTTATTTCTATACCATCTAACACACCTTTCTGTTGATATGACTGCACCTGCAAATTATACTGCTTTAGCTATATCGGTTCCTAAAACAATCTAGTTACAGCAGCACAAAAGCTGTATTTTTGCCACGTCCACACTAGAGAGCTTATAGCGGGCACAGCTGTATTGATGAGGCTGTGCTGCTCTAAGATCACTCATGTAGCTGCTCTGTGCCAACAGGAGAGCAGTCAGCATAACAAAACCTTCACAAGCAGCACTAACTGTCAATGGAAGAAGCTCTCCCCCTGACATTTTGCTGTCCACATCCATACTTCTGCCACTGTAACTTAGTCACTCGGGTTTTTTTTTTTTTCCATCCCTCCTGGGCAATATAAATTATACTAACAAAAGGAGTAGTGTAAAGAAGCCCTTTGAAACGCTTCAAATAGATTTCAGAGCCACACTAAGTAAACTGCTGCCCCATATTGGTTATCTCCCTCACAGGCAAAATTTGGAAGGTTCACGATTTTATGCCTTATCTATGCTGGCACTTAGGCCAACAAAATTTTGTTGCTCAGGAGCGTGGAAAAAACATCCCACTGAGCAACACAAGTTCTGTCAGCATAAGTGCTAGTGAGGACAGCACTATGTCGATGGGAGAGCGTCTCGTGCTGACACAGTTATTGCTGCTCATTTAGGTGGTTTCATTATGTTAGCGGGAGAGCTCTCGCCGTCGACATATTGCAGCGATATAAGCAACTACTGATACAGCTGTGCCAGTCTTAGTTTTCAGTGTAGACTAGGCTTTAGAGTACAATAAGGTAGCTTTTTAATAGTACTCTACACTTCACCTTTCCACGAGAGGATCTCAGAATTATTAATTGATCCTTGCAACATAGTGCAACTTGGTAGCTGAGGACCAGCTATAGTTCAGACCCAATTTGGACTTGATATAAGATAAATCTGTCCAAAAGTTCTCTGATGCCATTAGGTACCTGCATCTTTCCTGTATCTGGGAATGCAAGTGAGCTATAATAAAGTCGTGACCACCTTTCCTATCTTTCTCTTCCCCAGATATACAACCAGTTTCCTCAGTGATCAGAGAACTAATGCAAAAGCATCCAGATAGCTGCCTAGTGATTAACTCTGGATTTTAATGTTTTAATATTTTAATAACATTATGTAGAATTACATTTGAAATTGACAACCAATGGTAAAGCCTAAAATTATAATCTATTAAAATCATTTAAAATGAATATAAAAATAATATTAAGCAGTACATGCCGGCTGCCAATTTTAAAGAAAATCAAACCACTGAATTACTGGAAGGTTCTGGCTACGCACCGGGAACCGGAATCTGCGGAGTGCCAAGCCATGTTTGAAAGTAGTAGAGTTGAGTCCTGCCATTTCACCTGCACCTGACGGAACCCAACTACAAAGGTCAGGTTTGGGTTGGGTCAGAAAACAACCTGAGCCTCAGAGGTTCAGATCCAGTCATCTCTGAAGACTTTCTTCTGCTCACGCGGGTTAGCACAGTGGTGGCTGCATGCCCGTTTCTGCCGACTGCCTCTGCCTCCTGGCACAGTATGTAGTTCAGACTGATTGCGGTGGAGCTGCAGCATCTCTCACTCTGCAGGGCATGCACAGCACAGTAGGGGCTGGCAAAGAGGAGAGTTGGGTTCACGTCCATCACCACATGACCTCCTCAGGCAAGAAGTGGCAGCAGCAACAGTGGTAACTCAGGTTCGGAGGGAAGGGTCAAGGTCAGATTGGAAAATGACTTGGGCTCAGATTGGGTGGACTTGGGACTAATTCAGGCGTGGGTGGTACTTCAAAGTTAGGCCTGAGCAGACCTCTAATACAAAAAGAGCGACCTGGATTCTATTTTGGTTCCTGCATCACCACCACAACCACCACCATTAACTCAATTCTGAATGCAGATCCTGGTAGCAATCCACGATTTACAAAGAACACAGCTTCACTTTCCGAAGCAAGGTTGAGCGAGCCTTAAGGAAAGATATTTTTTTCTTGTAAAACTAGCAAATGTAATTTGAAAATGACCTTTTCAACTCAAGTTTGGTATTTTTAAGTACAGCATAAGCAGTCTCTCTCTCTCTCATAGTTTTTTAATTTGCCCAAAATGGTTGTGTGTCACAAAAATACAAGCCTAAGGCTGGGTTTTCAGGCACAAGCCGAAAAGATAGCATGCTCTTCTTTGCTGCTGAGAAAAGCTACTACTGATACTAATCACCACCCACAGGTGGCAAACAGAAACCACTGCTTTGCTTCCTCTTTATTACACAACAGGAGATGTCTACTCTAGGGAATGTTTTGCAGGAAAAGATATACTAATATACCAATAAAGCACTCCTAGTGCAGACAAAGCTTACACTGACTGGCAAAACTGCCAGCATAATTTACGCCAGTGCTCCCCTGCCGTAGCAAAATAAGCTACACCATTAAAAGCACAGATTTTCCAGTAGAACTGTATCTATACTAGGAGCTTTGGCTAACACAGGTGTGCCAGTCAGAGATTACACCTCTTCATACCCCTTTGTCTATAGCAGCAAACTGCTTTGAGTATAGACTGGCCAAATAGGGGACAGTTTGGGGAGAGGGGGTAAAGAAACTATGGATATCTGTGTGGACAGAAGGGTTATGTGGGAAAGACCACCTCTGGAAAGATTGTGGTAAGGGACTGCTGCTTCTGTGGTGCAGCAGTAAGAAGCTTAGTGTGAAGTTATCAATCTAAAACAGGACACATTTGTTTTCATTCACACATTTATTTGGATAGCTCCTGTCATCATATACAGTGGCGCAGGAATGTAAGAGAAAAAGGCTTGAAGCATGTAGCTCCCTCAGTGTCCTCTCTCAGCCAGGAGCTGGCTTATACTAAGTATGCGATGAGAGAATGAACATGCAAAGCAAGTGAAAGACACAAAATGCACCCTCACTTCAGTCTACCTACTCTTGGTTATATAGGAAAGTAGAGGAGAAAAGAAAAAGAAGAGAGAGCAACAAAATCCAAGCTGTTATTCCTTGGAGCTTTATGGGAGGATGCACTTAGGACCTTGCAGTGGCAAGAGCATACTTTAATAAAATGTGTGTGGAAACCATTCTGAGTTTCTGTTTCTAGAAATATTAAAATTTTTAAAAAGATGTCTCCTTTATTGATACATGAGAGACTCAAATTCAGGAGTTACATGCAAGTTGTAAGAAAAGATTACTACTTACCCATAGCTGGTGTTCTTGGAGAGGTCCATTCCAACTTAGGCGTGCGTATGTTACGTGCACGATCTGCTGGAAACTTTTCCCTTAGAGTACCTGTAAGGTCAGCTGTGGAGCCCCCTGGAGTTGCATCCTTATAGCATGCTATGAAGGGCCCAGTCAACCCTTCCCATCACCAGTTCCTTCTTGCCGTACAATTGCAACAGTGGGGCAGAGGGAAGGTTTGGAACGGACATGAACACCACCTCTTGAAAAACACCAGCTACAGGTAAGTAACCGTCTTTTCTTCTTCGAGTGCTTGCTCATTTCGACTCCAACTTAAATGATTCCCCAGTCCTACCTTTGAGGAAGGGTCAGAGTCAAAGCCTCGCAGAACGTAGAGCTGCCCATCCAAAAGCGGCACTGTCCCGTTTCTACTGAGTAATGGCATATAGCATGCTGTGAAGGTATGGACCAATGCTGATGTTGCAGCTTTAGAAACATCCACAATAGGCACGTGGGCCAGGAATCCCGCTCAGGACACCTGTGCCCTTGTCAAATAAACTTATCGCTGGAGCAGATACGTTCATTTGTCACATTGTCTAATATATAATGTAATCCAGGAGAAGATACACTGGGACAACACCAGTTCCCCTTTCATTTTATTTCCCACTGCAACAAATAATTACGACATCTTCCAAAATGGCTTTGTCCTCTCAATGTAAAACATTAGTGGCCATCCAGCACGTACAGCCTGTGCTCTCTTTCATTTGCATGTGGTTTTGAGAAAAATACCAGAAGGAAGATGTCTCGACTTGTGTGGAACAGAGAGACAGACCACTTTTGGCAGGAAGACAGGATGCGGCCAAAGCTTCACCTTGCCCTTGGGAAAAAAAAATGTGTATAGTGGCTCTGATGTCAAGGCTTTGAGTTCTGACGCTCTCCTAGCTGACGTGACTACAATCAGGAAGGCCACTTTCCAAGAGAGATAGAGGAGTGAATAGGATGCCAATGGCTTGAATGGTGGCCTTATCAGTCTTGAGAGAACCAGATTACGATCCCACTGAGCTATGGGTGAACATATGGATGGGAATAACCTGTCTAACTCTTTTATAAATCATTTGACCGTTGGATTAGTGAAGCGTGAGCGCCTCGCCTCTCCCACATGAAACGCCAAAACGACCACCAGGAGTACCTTAATTGAAGACCCTGACAATCCTTGGTGCTTCAGGTAATCTAACATCACTGGGATGGTAACTGTCATCAGTTATACCCCTAATTCTGCTGCCCAAACAGAAAACTTTTCACCTTTTCACCTGATAAGTCAGTCTTCTGGAAGGTTTCCTGTTGCTTAAGAGACGCTCCCTAACTTGTGCCAAGCATATCTCCCTTTGGTTCAGACATGGAGGTTCCACACCTTGAGGTGCAGTGCCTGTAGACTGGGATGCCTCAACACCCTGTGGTCCTGAGTGAGGAAATCTGGAAGGAGAGGGAGAGTAATCGGTGGACAAGTCAATATATCAAGAAGAGTTGTATACCAGTGCTGTCTTGGCCAGGACAGGGCTCGTGACCACGGCCTTGTCCTGTCTGATCTTTGCTAACATTCTGTGCATTAGCAGCATCGGTGGGAAGGTGTAGAATAGCTGGCCTGACCACCGGATCAGAACAGCATCTGCCAGCAAAGACAGGCTTTGGTTCTGGAGTGAGCAGAAGGTCTTGCACTTCCTCTTGACCTCTGAGATGAACAGGTCTACTCGGGAATAACCCGATTTCCAGAACACATGGGTTATCACATCCATCTGAATGGACCATTTGTGAGTGAGAAAGGACCGCTGAGGCTCTCTGCTAGACCATTCTGGCTCCCTGGAAGGTAGGAAGCTACAAGGTGGATCGACCTGGTGATGCAAATGTCCCAAAGACAAAGGGCTTCTTGACGCAGCGGAGGGGAGTGAGCTCCACCCTGTTTGTTGACATAAAACATTACCGTTGTGGTGTCTGTTGAGAAAGACACCACCTTGCCTTTCAAATGCTCTTGGAAAGTCTGGCACGCTAGATGTACTGCCCGTAGCTCTTTGACAGTGATATGTAAAGACATTTCCTCTGGGGACCATAACCCCTGTGTTTTGAGATCTCCCAGATGGGCTCCCCACCCCACAACTGAAGTGTCCTTCACCAGGCACACTGTGGGCTGAGGAACTGGTACCGGTGCCCGCACCAGTAGCGGTGCTGGCCGTGGTGCCAGTAGTGGGTGGCACCAGTAGTGGGCAGCACCAGCAGAGGTCGGTGCCTCGGAGAGCGGGACCTGTTCCCTGCCTTGGGCAGTGCCAGGGAGTGGCATCATTGGGAACAAGGCCTGATCATCACGCCAGTTTCCCCATAGCCAGTACCAGGGCCTTCCTCGGTGCCAGACCTGGTGCCTGCTCACAACATGCAGGGATATCTCTTCTATCAGCTCCCGTGCCACTTTGAAAGTCTCTGGATGGAGGAAAGTTGAAAGTCCTCCTCCAGAATGTCCCTCTTGGGTGATGAAACTGGTGCAGGACTCAACACACCCCTTCTCAGGGCCACAGTCAACAGCATCCCGCTTAGAAGAGTGGGTTCCAGGTGGCCCAGTGCAGATTTTGCCTTACTCCCTTCCTTCACTGATCCTGAAGCTGGCGAGTATCCCCTCTCCAGCTTCTTTTTCTTCTGCAGCACAGGTGAGGCCGCAATGATCTTGGCACTGTCTTCGGTGCTGGGGGGGGGGGGGGGGGAGAAGTGGTACTGCAGCTCTTTAACAAGAGTCCTTGGTTTGTGGCATCTCTTCTCATCAACGCCAGGGCACTTCACACCAAAGGTGGTCTGCTGGAGTCTGGCTCCCCAGCATTTGATAGACGCATCATTAAGAATTTAAGTCTCTGGTCCCTGTCTTTCTGGGTCCTCAGGCGAAAGCTCTGGCAAATCTTACAATGGTCCCTCAAAATGGGACTCCCAAACATTCAGGCAAGAGGAGTGAGAGTCGTCCCTAGACACAGGGTTCCTACAGAACTGGCAGGATTTAAAGTCAGGCATGCCCTAACCCCAAGCCTGGCACAGGTAAAAGGAAAGGGTCAGCTGGGCCCATTATAGCGTGCCATGAGGGCGCAACTCCAGGGGGTTCCACAGCTGACCCTACAGGTACTCCAAGGAAAAAGTTTCCAGTGGATAATGCATGTGGCACACACACACCTAAATTGGAATCGGCATGAACAAGCACTCAAAGAAGAAATAAGGCTTTGGGAAGCACTTTGGGGCTCTTCTCCACAACTGAAAGTAATGTAATGCAACAGTTCTCTAGAAATTATCGAGTGAAGGGGACTAAATTAAGTAGAGTAACTTCATATTTATGTGTAACCCACCCAGCAGTCACTGAAAAGGCCATCAGGGTCCATCCTGCAACGTGATTAGTGAGGAACTCTGGGAAGAAGGAAAAATTTTTTGAATAGTAGAACTTGTGCTCAAATTCTAAATTACTCTATCCATTCCTAGACAGAGAAATATACATAGTGGGGTCCAGCTCATTTACTCTCTATTCCCTTTCTTTCTTAACATTTTTCCTTCTGGCCATTAACATTTCACTTGAACCATTCTTTCAAGCAGCACTTGCCAAGACAACAAGTTAAAACTAACACAGGAGAGCAGTATCTTGTGGGTCAAACATACCATGTCATTAGTGCAGAAACATTGTTCCTTACCGAGTGGTGGCTGGAGCATCCCCCCTTTCTTTTCACAGGTCCCAATTGGCTGTATGTCAGAGGAATCCACAAGCCTCCAAAAATCATTTTTGTTGTCACTTCCATCAAGCCGCAACCTTAATCTGGCTCCAGTGATTCCAACTACTGTAGCTATACACACGGAGGTAACATTGCGTGGGTCATGGGCTTCCAGTTTCATACCAACTCTGAAATCATTGCTAGGTGGGATCCTAGACTACAGGAGGGGGAGGAGGGAGGAAAGATATTTTTCTTACTTTTGTGTCTCAGCTTGAAACAAAGAGGCAGTGCTATTTAGACAGATATCATGAAAAGTGTTGCTAAATTTATCCAACAGTGATAAACACACATAGCTCCTAGTCACCAACACACATAAAATGCTGTTAAATGTATCAGTTTATGAACTTTAGTCAATGAAAAGTGAGCATAAGTAGTTGGCTTGTGTTGCTTTCTAGAAAAACCTGAGCAGGATGCTTGGCTTCCACCTCATCGGAGACCTCAGAGTCCAAAGCCTCTCTGCAAATGCATCTGCCAGCAGTCTGTCTCCTATCCTTCTTTCCTGTATGGCAGGGTCCGTGGTGAGGAGCATGTAGAAGGCTCCATGGCAGTTAGGAGAGAAATTGGTGAAGAGCTGGTCAGAGAGACAGCGTATCTGGACTAGAAGAGGAAGGTGGCTGGAGATTGCTGAAGTAGTTTTTGGAGGAAATGTAGTGCTAGAGCACTAGATAGTTGGAGCACCAACAGATCTTGCCAAAGGAAGGTACATCTGAGGATCAATGTGCCATGGCACTGCCAGACTCCATGAGAGGGAAATGATTATATTGCTGCTGGTGAAAGATATTACAATGATTACCTTCTGGAACAGGAATGACAAGTAATTATACCAATGCTGTTTCCAAAAGGCAGTATATATTACACCAAATTTCAATAAAGCCACTCTTAAGAATTAAGATTTAGAGTTACTTGGTTATTCCTAGAGTTATTGGTGTTATTTCCACAACAATGTGATGAATTCTCAGCTATCAGAAGAACAAGTATTGATAAGGAGGGGCCAAGGATCATTTGGTGAAAGTGAGAATATAAAAGGGAAAGAATAATGAAAATTACCATTAAATCCAGACGAATCACCTGGTATAATGAAATAGTTGAAGGCTTATTTTTATATATGGCATATAACACCAGTTAACAATGTAAGCTGCATTCATAACAAAAAAATGTAACAGAAAATTGTGCATTCTTTGTATTACAATAGAGCATAGAAAAATCAAGCAAAATCAAGGCACTACTTACTAGGCACTGAATAAACACAAAGTAAGAGAGTCTCCCTCCCTCCAAGAGTTTACCTCTAGATAGATACAGTGAAGAGGAAAGTAAGTATCCCCATTTTAGAGATGGGAAATGGACAGAGAAAAAGAAAGTGATTTACTCATGGTCATAGTGGAAGCCTGTGGCAATGCTGAGAAGTAAACCTAGACGTTTTAGGTCTAGTTTAGTGACTTCCTCTCAAAGAGCTGAACGAAAAAACACAGAGAGAGAGAGAGAGAGAGAGAGAGAGAGGATGCAAAGATGTAAGTGCCAACCTGATTAGCACACATTAGTTTTTGGATGCAAGACATCTGCATCATCACTTCTCATGCTCTTTGACGGTGCCACAGTGTTTAGCATATCATAAATTAGGAAGAAAAGAGGAGAGGAAGATCCTTTAAGAAATTTCTGAACCAGGAGGGCAGAGATGATTAATGCATAACAGCTGCATGACACTAAACAGGAATTTCTAACCAAGTAGTTGTCCACAGAAAAATCAGAATCAATCAATTCCAAAGCTCTGAGGGAGAGGAAGACCAGAGAAAACTTCTAATTGCCCCCCACAAAATATGTATCTATTTAACATAGACAAGAAGTCAGTGGTAGGAACTGGGGCCGTGTCTAACCCAAGAGGAAAAGTGTGATGCAAGACTTACTAAGTAACAAATTGGGTTGCCTTTCTTGCCTTACTAGAATTTTAAAAATATTGAAATCTTGGGTTCCTGACACCGTGAGTGCAGATGTGATTTGCGACAGACCCCAGATCAACAGCATGAGCTCTGAGGGAAACATCAGAGCCCTGCACAATAATAAGACATGAGATATTCAGAGTGTGGAGCCTAGCATCTGTCAATGTAGCATTCAGACAGCAGGCTGTCTGAGAATGAAGCCTAAGCATATTAAATTTAAAAGGGCAATTCAAAGTCAGGATATTGCTTGTCAAGCTGTTATTCTCCACAACCGTGAAAGGCAATTTAAATTGAAAAGTTGGGTTTTTAAAGGGAAACTAGTTTAAATGGCAATACTTGGAAGTATTATATTAAAAAGATAGCACACATAATATTTGTTATTGGCGTTATGGTATCACAGGAAGCCAACTGAGATCAGGCCTCTCTTGCTCTACATGCTGCACAAACAGATGTAAGAGACAATCCCTGCCCAAACAGCTTTCGATCTAAACAGATAGGACAAAGAGTGAGATAAAGAGATGAAAGGGATGCAGATTTCAGATAAAAAATGTAAATAATTAAAGAGAATAATTCTAAAATCATTTCATCTTTAAATTTAATAAGTCTGTGGAGCATTGGCTTACAAACATCTTTATCATGATTTAAAATCTTTTTTTCCAGTGTTTTCTCACTGATCTGTGCATTTCATAATTAAGTTATCTCTTTGTCCTGTATATTAGAAAATCATTTGACTGACGACTAGCATACACTATCAGCTCCTTCCCTTGCATTACATAAAGTGATAATATGTTCAGACTTTCTGACTCTTGTCTTGGTGAACTCAATTGCAAAAGAACCCCCAAACAAACAATAAAAAAAACCCACGTCGTTAATGCAGACTTAAGGTTCGTTGGTGATATGTCATCCACTCGCAGAACACTGTGTTGAGCAACACTCAGACTTTTGTGACACATTAAAAACTAACACATTTGTTTGGGCGTAGGCTTTTGTGGGCTACAACCCACTTCATCAGATCTAACGAAGTGGGTTGTAGCCAATGAAAGCTTATGCCTGAAGAAATCAGTCTTTAAGGTGCCACAGACTCTCAATGTTTTTGCTGTATACCAACTAACACGGCTACCCCTCTGGAACTTGTCACTCAAACTTTTGAAACAAAGGATACAGAGTTAAGATTATGTGCATAAGGATAAGAGAGATGTAAACCGCTTTAAAATGGTTCTAAAATTCTGCATGTGTGGTATTCTTTCTGGGGAGCTGGCTAAATGTGTGAGAGCGTGCCAGGATCTGGAGTACCCTCAGTCTTATAGTGTACCAAGGCCAGCATGAGTATGTACATAATGGGGCACCACTCGAGGGGGTATAGGAAAGGGGGGGATGGGCTACCTTCCCCCTGCTTTTTGTCCTTAAATAGAACTACATGTTCTGCAAGGGAACAACCTGCCACCAGAGCAACCCTAAATCTTTTACCTGTTTTTTGCCACTGAATTTCCTGTTTATGAAAACTAGGAAGAGGCACGTGATGGTGGGAGCTAGAAATCATTTAGGCAGCTGTACTTATTTCCTGCAATTTGTACCCCAAGCCAACCAGCACCCAGTTCACTCCCTCTGCTGTCAGCTTGGCCCCACCAGCTCTGTTCCAGCACACAACCCACAGCTCTTCACTGCATTCTCACGGCAACCAGCTCACTCCCCATGCCTCCCTCATTGTTAGCAAGGAACACATCTCCCTTAAGCGATCACTGCCCGGTGCAAGCATTTCTACTGCCATTACTTCCCTCCCTCCTATAACCTGACTCACACGCAGAGCCTGGAGCAAAGGACAACTATGTTACAGTGGAAGGGTGTTCCTGATGGTCTTTCAGAAAGGTTGGAAAGCAGAGTTTTTGGCAGAGCTGGAAAGAGAAGTCACAGGCAGGATTTCCATGCCAAACTACTGACAGCTTTATGTTTGAAAGAAAGCTCTTCTGACCTTTGTCCAACAGGTCCCATCTCCAAGCTACGGTGAAGTGTCAGAACGTGTACTGCTTCTATACCAAGAATTCCCAACCTGGGATAGAGTGACCCACTTGGAGAGGCACCAAAGATTACAGACTTCAGTAATAGGGAGGTCATTTAGCCCCCGGAGCCCTGGTCTGGCTGGCGCAGAACTCAAGGCTACCGCACTGACCAGAGCAGAGGTACAGCTCCTCCCTCCCACCCAGGTCCAAACCAACTTCATGCCCAACTGGAGTGGAACAGCCCTGCAATGGTGGGACCTTGGAGCAGTTCCAGCCAGCCTACCAGAATCCACCACTTCCATTACCCTCAGTCCATGAGGAAGAGGAAAAGGCAGGCCGTACACGGCGTACGGTGCCAGCTGCGTCAGGGAAGGCTTAGCTTCTTACTCAGGTAAGAGTCATTTATTACTATTATTTATGTATTGTATTATTATGTATCATTGTTACATGTATATACAAGGGTTCTATGTGTTTACGGCTGGTGAGGACGACGGGGAGCATGGGCTTTAACTAGTGTTTTGTGTTAACTAGTGGGGCTTTCACTCAAAAGGGGTTGGGAACCCAGTAACATACAATATACATTTCCCGGGCAGCTATAGACCCGCCAATTTCCTGACTAATGTTTTCCAACACTTATTAATAGCTATCACTTGCTCACTCACTGCAGAAATGACTCAGATCCACAGAAAGCTATCACATCCCCTGGACACAAATATCTGATGTGATCTAAATCTGCTCTGATTCATTGTATGAGGTGAACATCGGGAATAAGGCCCACGACATTTCTGCCTGAGTGAATCACTGCATTATCTGGGAAATCATAACTGCTTAAGTCACAATTTAGATGCTGCAGAATGAGCAAAAGACAACGATAACGCAAGCCACTTTTCTCCATCCAAATCACCCTGAAGTCAGTGAACTCAATATTACGGTGTACTCCTTGCTCCTGCACAAACTTCTGCAAACTTGTGCTTAAGGAATCACCTAGACTCCACACAATAATAATCTTGGCAGCATAAATTTCTTTTCCCTCACCGGTCAAGGTATTTGTGCTGTCAGCGCCAAACTTCCCTACTGTCTCTCTATGGAAACACTACATTAATCAGCCTCAAGATCAGGGAGTAACCACTTGATCCCCTGTGGCTAGTAAAATACAGATTTTCTCAAACCACTAATCTAAGGCTTACCTACCACCCATTCTCATTTCCACCCCCACAATCTCCTACTCTCCACATACACATTCCTCTGTCTCCGGCTCCTTACAACCAATATAACAAACATTTTGGCTAGGCTGACTGCTTACTAATTCTGCTGTGTTTTCAGTAAACAGTCCCAAATATCATAATTTTTTTTAAAAAAGGCTATAATACAAGAGACAGCTTGTTGCAAGCTATGTAAGTTATTAAATCTTCTGTATGCAGGTGTACAAAGATTCAAACTAGAAATTTCAGTTGGCAGGTGATCACAAGAGGCAATGGCTTCAGCACATTCCCTCAGAGTACCCAGTCAACCATAAAGTAGCTGCAGAGAAACTATACATGGTTTGTTTTCTTTACTGCCATATGCACATTGTAATCCTTCCGGATGGCACATCTATATAAATGAAGAATTAAACATATTCTTATAACCTGTTCACAATTTGGGTCCCTCAAAGATTTAGTGAATGTCATGTTCTCTACTTAGGTAAAAATTGACCAATTTAGATTATTTTGACCTGCATCATATCGATAGTTTTATCTCTAATGCTGGGAAAAAACCTACATGGAAATTTTTTAGACTAGCTGGCTATTTTCTTTCCTGGGCTTACTATTCCAGAACTACTGGCTCAAATGACCCCAAATTTGGATCATTAAACCTACCTGGACACTCCCCCAAGATGCAGCAGATTTCAGGGAAATCTCAGCAGCAAGCGGATTTTAGAGCATTTAGGCCTTAGCTACAATACATAGTTCTGTTAACAAAATTCACCTTTCACCGACAAAACGGTGGAGGTGTACACACTGAAATGCTTCTCCCACCCATGTGACTCCCCTACTACTCTGACAGAATAAAACCACCTCAATAAGCAGCACATAGCTTTCTGCAATATAGTTAGAGTGACATGATGAGAGTGTAGACACCATACCTGCTTCTGTTGCCCTAGCTGACCTCTAAGAGGCAGGGCCATCCCTGGGGGCGGCGAACGGGGCGATCGCCCCAGGCCCCGCAGTTACGTGGGCCCCGCACTGTCCCGCTCCCAGCGAGGCAGTGCAGGGCCCACGTGTGCCACAGCCCCTCCTCCCACAGCCACCCCGCTGCCTTCAGCAGTGAGCCGAAGGCAGCAGGGCAGGCCAGAAGAGCTATGCCCGGCCCCTGGGCCGGCCCTCCCTGCCCCCAGGGCAGAGCAGGCAGGCCCAGGGATGGAGCACGTGGGGCTGGAGCCGGTTCCCCCCTGCAACAGGCGGCCGCCAGGGTCTGGGCCGGCTCCCTGCACCGGCAGCCTCTGCCTCCCGGCCCAGGGCTGGCTCCCTGGGGGGCAGGGTCCCGCTCCAGCCAATTGGCCCTGGGCCCCGCTCCCCCCACGGGACGGCCCTGCTAGGAGGTGTCATGACCACTCTGGTCAGCAGTTTGAACTCTGATGGTCTGAAGATACACAGGTATGCACCCCTCCTTCTGTCTAAAGGCCCAGGAATTTTTGAAATTCCTCTGTTTGGTCAGCGTGCATAATTCATATAGTAACTCCCCAGTTGACGTCAGTTTTATGTGACAGATGCTTCTATAAAGAGTTGCACACCATCCCCAACAACTTCATCTCCACAACCAGCAGCCAGGGCCGTCCCATGGGTGGAGTGGGGCCCAGGGCCAACTGGCCGAAGCAGGGCCCCGCCCCCCAGGGAGCCCCACATGCTCCGCCCCTGGGCCTGCCTGCTCCACCCTGGGGGCAGGGATGGCCGGCCCAGGGGCCAGGCATAGCCCTCCCGGCCCGCCCCACTGCCTTCGGCTCGCTGCCAAAGGCAGCGGGGTGGCTGTGGGAGGGGGGGGGGCTGCGGCGCATGTGGGCCCCGCACTGCCCCGCTGGGAGCGAG
>ML685798.1:3131537-3151425 GCA_007922175.1 Pelusios castaneus
CCCCCCCCCCCCCCAAGGGACGGCCCTGCCAGCAGCCTCATGGATACTTCAGGGGGACTGGCAACAAAGCGCCAGTGGACTCAACTCAGATGAGGAAATGATGGACGAGGGAGTGGAGCTGGAGGACAACGTGGAGAGCATGGCAGGACTGTCCAGTGGTTCACTGAGTCAAGACCTCTTTTCTACTCTAGAGGGGTCAAGCAGCCCCCACTCTCTAGCTCTGCCATGCAGGTTGTAGGAGTAAGTGCTCATTTTACTTGGACATTGAGCTCTGCTGTTCTTTGTTATATGGTACAGGACAGATCAGGGACAAAAATTAAGAACAGACTCCACCAATAAACGTTGTTTATGTACCAGGGGATATCCTGGAAATCCTCCATAAGAACACACTAGAGAATTGTCCTGTAGATATTCTGCAGTCTTCTGCCAAAGATTCCTTGGCAGAGCTGATTTGTTTCTCTCCATGCTGTAAGAAACTTGGGTGTGTCACACAGCCATTATTTCTGCAGAGACCAAAGTGGCAAACAGGTGAACAGCATACAGGGCTGGTCTGAAGCCACACGCATGCAAGAGATATACCCTTACATGCTAGATAACCCATTAGGTTCAAATGCCTAGCTTGTGAAAAGGGTACCAATATTCAGAACAGGCTCCCTAGCTGATTACAGTAACCTCTTCACAAACCATCCTTTGTCCCTTGTTGCTCATTCCCCCTTGCCCACCCCCACGTCTCCACGAACTCACCATATTTGGGACTTGCGCTAACCTGTGTGCTGACCAAGGGAGAGTAAGAAGTAGATGTGTGTAACTTTTGTGATTCACGGCTGTGAGCATACTCTCAATACTGACTCTCTTCACTGCTTTACTTTGCCTTCTGCAGATGTGCCTCGAGGGCCCACTTGTCCACATCAGTGGAGCTCCTCTATCACATAAGGTGCAGACCCAGGAGAAAGAAGAAGGATGTGTTTCTCGAAGTGCTGCAGTCAACATATGCAGCACATAGTGAAACAAGAGCATGGAGAGAGACAATCAGCAAGAGACTCAGGCTAGACAGCCAGGACAAGACGCAAAGGCAGAAGCAGATGATAAAGCTCCTGGAGGGCCAGACAGAGATGTTGAAGTCTCTCATTTACCTTCAATCTGAGTATATCTGCTGCAGATTGCCCCTCCAGCCATTACAGAACTCCAGTCTATGCTGTTCCCAAACTGCTGAAATGCATTCCTCATGTGTTCCCCATGCCTCTCAATAGCCTCTCAATGCCCCTCCTAGACACTCTTTTACCAATGAAAACTGGAGTTAAATCCAGCTGCAAGAGCCCTCACCACAAGACAGTTCTTCTTTGTCATGTCTCCTATTTGACCAAAAGTTTGTCTTTGATCCTGTTATTAAACTCAAGTCTTTGATATTAAATCATAGAGTCACAGAAACTGGAAGGGACCATGAGAGGTCATTGAGTCCAGTCCCCTGCTCTCATGGCAACACCAAGTACCCTCTTAAACCATCCCTGACAGGTGCTTGTCTAACCTGCTCTGACAAACTTCCAATGATGGAGATTCCACAACCTCCCTAGGCAACTTATTCCAGTGTTTAATCACCCTGACAGTTAGGAATTTTTTCCTAATGTCCAACATAAACCTCCCTTGATGTAATTTAAGCCCATTGCTTCTTGTCCTATCGTTGGCGGTTAAGGAGAACAATTTTTCTCCCACCTCCTCATAACAACCTTTTAGGTACTTGAAAACTGTTATCGTGTCCCCCCTCAGCCTCCTTTTTTCCAGACTAAACAAACCCAGCTCTTTCAATTTTCCCTCACAAGTCAAGTGTCCCAGACCTTTAATCATTCATGTTGCTCTTCTCTGGACTTTCTCCAATTTGTCCACATCTTTCCTGAAATGAGGCGCCCAGAACTGGACACAATATTCCAGTTGAGGCCTAATCTGGGAGGAGTAGAGCGGAAGAATTACTTCTTGCGTCTTACTTACAATACTCTGTTAATACATCCCAGAATGGTGTTTGCTTTTTTTGCCATGGTGTTACACTGCTGACTCTCATTTAGCTTATGGTCCACTATGACACCCAGATCGCTTTCCGCAGTACTCCTTCCTAGGCAGTCACTGCCCATTTTGTAGGTGTGCAGTGGATTGTTCTTTCCTAAGTGGAGTACTTTGCACTTGTCTTTATTGAATTTCTTTCTGTTTACCTCAGACCATTTCACCAGTTTGTCCAAATCATTCTGAATTTTGAGCCTATCCAAAGCACTTGCTACCCTGCCAGCTTGGTATCATTGGCAAACTTTATAAGTGTACTCTTTATGCCATCATCTAAATCACTGATGAAAATATTGAACAGAACCAGACCCAGAACCAATCCCGGAGGTACCCCACTCGTTATGCCCTTCCAGCATGACTGTGAACCATTGATAACTACTGTCTGGGAGTGGTTATCCAACCAGTTTTGCACCCATCTTATAGTAGCTCCATCCAGTTGTACTTCCCCAGTTTGTTAATGAGAAGGTGACACAAGACCATATCAAAAGCCTCACTAAAGCCTAGATATATCACAACTAACGCTTCCCCTCTATCCACATGGCTTGTTACCCCACCATAGAAAGCTGTCAGGTTGGTTTGACGTGATTTGTTCTTGACAAATCCATGCTGACTATCCCTTAACGCCTTATTCTCTTCTAGATGTTTGCTAATTGATTCCTTAATTATTTGCGCCATTATTTTTCCTTGTACAGAGGTTAAACTGACTGGTCTACAATTCCATGGGCTGTTCTTATTTCCCTTTTTGTAGATGGGCACTGTATTTGTTCTTTCCAGTCCTCTGGGACCTCTCCAGTCTTCCATAAATGGGTCTTTATTTGTGAAATACATACATACATGCATACATCACTCAGTGCTAACACTGAAACACAGTGGCTATAGGTAGAAATATATGCTCCTTGCAATAAACGCAAGCACTACAGGGATAATTCAAGGGGGCAATTAAACATTGCCCAGCCCATTGCCTCACAAAGACACATTACTGAGAATCACTGTCAAAATACTCCTCCAAAGCCTTCTTGATTCAAACAGCCTTCCACTGCACTCCTCTAATTGCCCCGTATATGGCTACTCAAAATCAGCCGCCAGCCTATCTGCCTCAGCAGTCCACCCCTGGAGAAACTTTTGGCCCAATCCTCCAATTTGTCTAGGTCACTCTGCATCCTATCTCTACCATCCAACATACCTACCACTCCCCCACACCTAGTATCATCGGCAAAATTGCTGAGGGTGCAATCCACCCTATTCTCCAGATCATTAATGAAGATGCTAAATAAAACTGGCCAACTAAACATTGAGCGCTACCAACTAAGCCCAATCATCTAGCTAGCTTTCTGTCCAATTTATAGTCTATTTATCCAACCCATGCTTCTTTAATTTGCTGGCAAGAATACTGTGGGAGACCGTATCAAAAGCTTTGCTAAAATCCATTTACATTGATCAAGTATTCCTGTTCTCAGCTTCTGACCTGAAGAAGCAGAACTTCCTCAGAACCTGGCTCTCCTACGGGGCAGGAAGAGGGCGTCAGACAGTCATAAAAGGGCAAGCCCCCACCAGAACCTTGCTCACATAGAAAAGGATAGGAGGGTGGTCCAACCCTTGTAGATACATATAGGCCCCTAGATCCTGGCACATACACAGGTGGCACAAGAGGGATTCAGATACCCTCAGAAGAGAAAAGCCCCCCAGATTCAGGGCGCACACACTGAAGGGGTGAATGTGAGGCTCAAGTGCCCTTGTCCCTATTCTCCCCAAGTCCTCTTGCCATTCACTCCCCACTTTCGCCTTGCCAGTTTCCTATACCCTCACTCCCCTAATTCCTATGTATACCGCACTTGAGACCCCAACGTCTCTCCATTCCCCTACCACCCCATCCCAGTTATCCCTCTCCCTTTATCTTCCCTTTCTTTGCTGCACTCTCATACCTTACCCCTCATTCACTCGCTCCTGCAGCCCCTCCTTGTGTGCATTCACTAGTCTAATTTTTCCCCCTAACTATTTTGATTACATTCTCCCCTCCAATAAAATTATCACCCATGACTCAAATTTTAGCAGCCTCCAGCCATTCAGTCCAAAACTCTTGGTCTTAAGCGGGATTTTGTGATTAATTTATTCTGTTACATTAATTGAAGGGCAAGTTCATAACCATCAATTGCAACAAGACCCATGATTCATTCAGTCATTACTTTCTCTTCATTTAACAGTACAAGGCAGCAGAAGGAAACTGGGGGTTTTGGGAGGGTGGGGGATAGCACTGTAACTCAGGAGCTTCTTGGTTAAATGACCTCAAAGTTGGCTCACTTATGTTACATTGTGCTCCCCTATGAAGTAAACCAAATTTCAAACCAATCTAAGTAACCCATCGGATTTTAGAGCACTTACAAAAGTCAAGCTTTAAAGCATATAAAATGACTTCTGTATTGCCACATTTACACTGTAAAAAAATTTCTTAAACACCATTCTCAGTTTGGATCCCCCAAAGATTTAGTAGGTGACCCATGCATTACCTTGAGCAAACACCATATTAACAGTCTGATGCGCAGACAAAAAAAAAAAAAAATCCCCCAAACAAACAAACCTGAAATATGGCTGCTTTTTCAGGGCTTATATCTCTATAAAATAAGGTGGCCCAGTGCCTGGTTTTCGACAGGAAAGCCCTGTTAAAAAGGGGATCTGACAGTATGCAGTCAGATCTACTGACCAGACACCCGAAGTCCATTTACTGTACAGGGGATGGCGGGGAGGCATTGGATCATCATTACCCATGCCAGGCCTACTCAGCTGGGGCCGCCTCCCACCTGTGTCAGAAGGCTGCAGCTCCCAGCCCCAGTTCTTCACGTGAGTCCCTCCCAACCTAGGTGGGGACAGGGAAAAAGTAGCTGGCAAGAAATGGGGAGGCAGGTGGGTAAGAGAGAACAGGAGCAAATGGGGATGGGGCCTTGGGTAGGGTTACCAGACGTCCGGCAAAAGGAGGACATGTCCTCCTTTTTACCGTCACATCCTCCGTCTGGCAGGCATTTTAAAAATACGTGATTTTGTCCGGCTTTTTACTTATGATTAAAATTTCAGTTTTTTATATGATCCTACCATATATGCTCGCGTATAAGCTGAGAATTTTAGGGTCCAAAATATGCCCGAAAAGCTGGGTTCGGCTAATCCGCGGATCACAGCCAAAACCGGGGCGGAACGCTGCCTTCTGGTGCGTTTTGCCCAGGGGCCCAGCAAAGCAGCAGACTCGGGTGGAACACTTGTTCCGCCCTGTCCTGCTGCGGCCAGGCTGGGGAGTTTCAAACCTTCCGCTCTGAGCATGCTCAAACAGAGCGTCCTCAGTGCGGAAGGGGCCTGGCCCAGGAGCAGCTCTGCCGGCCACCGCTGCAGCTCCAGACCTCCAGCCGGGTAAGGGGGGCTGGGAAGAGGCCACAGAGAACAGAGGAGCCAGTAAGGGGCCGCGGGGGGAGGGGGCAGAGGAGCAGGGAAGGGGGGGCAGAGGAGCAGGGAAGGGGCTGCAAAGGATCATGGAAGGGGCTGCAGGGGCAGGCAGATATTAATACTACATTTTCTCCCTGTCCTCCTTTCCATGCTTTGGTATCTGGTAACCCTAGCTTTGGGGGAAGAGATGTGGCAAAAGCAGGAGTGGGGAGAAAGACACAGAGTAAGGGAGGTTTTGGTACACCTGCTGGAGTGTTTTTAAATATTACAAAGTTGGCAATCCTACCAACCAAAACTCCTACCTCAAATGGCCCAACATTTGGACCACTACCCCTACCCCATACTCTCTTGAGGTACACCAAATTACAAAGGAATCTAACTAAGCATGTCAATTTTAGAGGACTTAGAAAAGACAACCTTTAAACCAAAGTCATGATGCAACCTTAACTAGCAGTCTTGACCCACTGCTATAATCCAATACAATCAAAGTAGACATACACAAACATCAGGCACTAAATTAATACTGTTCATTATAGTGGAGTGCCAGGTCCAATGGTAAAGGTTGAGCTTCATTTTCTGTTTAAAGGTCAGCTATTCAGACTGCTCTCACATTTGCATATTTACACTGGCTGTCTCAAAATTTGACATGCCTCATGTGGGTGCCCCCAACAGTAGCTTACAAAAATCTAAAATTCTTTTAACTTTTTTCCCTCACACCTGAGCAAAACCTCAAACTATTGCTCTAAAATCCTCCCCAAATGATCTTAGGATTTATGTCAAGTGCGGGGCACCCATTGTCACTTGGAAACATGAGCTATACTGAAGTTACTCAGGATTAAATTAGGAACGGAGTGTGTCAGTAGCTGAAGCCAAAGAGAATGAAATATGTATGGGCACAACAAGAGAAGGGTAAAAGGGTTCCAGACAGACTGATGTCAAAGTAACTGGGTGGCTTAAGGGAACATGATCTGTTCATGAGATCTGAGCTGCACCACTTCACTGTGAATGAGAGTCCTGCCTTTGGTAAAAATTGATAATGATCAGTACTCTGCTACCCTGTCAAGGGGGATTATACTTTGGAGAAATGGGCACTGCGCTGTACAGCTACTTTGGAAGTATTTTTTAAAAGATAATTCCTACATGTTCTGTGTGAGAATGATTGCTGGCATATTCTTACTTTTAACCCCTATGGTCTCTCCCTCCCTGCTCCATGTAATAGCACTGGAGAAGGCTCAGACCCCCCAGAGAGGCAGGGCTATCTCCCTACCACCTTTCCATAACACTAGGTCCAGATTCTGCACAGGGACTCTGAACTCTCTGCCCTTTTCCTGCCTCCCGCCAGTACATGCACTCCTCAGAGAGCCACCACTTTCCCTTTTATTGTCCCTCCAAGCTTTCCAAGGGCATGATGTAAAAAGGAGGTGGATGGAACTGGTAAGTGGGCTCAAAGCAGCAGAAATGTGAGAGAGCAGGTTTCAAGCATAGAAGTGTGTGTCTGAGGGGCTTGATACAATGGCATGATGGAGGGGAACTTGGATTTGAAGCAGTCGAGGGTGAGTAGCTGGAGCAGTAGCTCTCAACCTTTTGCTGGTCGTGACCCTACAGCACACACACAGCCACCCCACGTTGAATCCAGCCATTTCCCCAGCTCTCCGTGACACACTTGCTGCTGTGTGATGACACGGTAATGCGTCCTGACACAGTGGTTGAGAACCGCTGAGTTGGAGAACTGTGGCAGGGAAATGGGAGCAGTGATGGTGCTATGAGAACAGTGCACAGTAGAGGGGATGGAAGGAAAGGGATCAGAACCATATAATGAAGGGCTTCTGTTCCAGCCCCCCCACCCCAAAATCTCACAATCATGCGGTGTAACTTTTTATTTCCTGGTTTTCAGAGGTTTAATAAGGCATAGGCTCTTTGCACTGCTTTACTCTTCCAGAGGGACTCCTCCCATTCCTGGCTAACTCAGTAGAAACCTGAGCCTTCAGCCTTCATACATTACCACTGATACAAAAAATTCTTTGGTCCCCCCATGTATACTAGATACCCTTTAGTCTAGTTAAACATACTTTCCAAAGAAAATTATTTGGCCCGAATATTAACAACATTTTTTTTTAAGGGACTCGGCCAAATTCCCAAATCTTTGCTTTTTTCAAGGGTCAACTAGCTGTACTTATGGCCATAACCATAACCCAGTTAATCATTTGTAGGAGCTGACAGCGTTAGAGTTCTGTGGGGCTAGTGGATTGGATAGTGGTTGATAAATATGATTATTGCACAAATCTAACAGCCCTTTCTGGAGGCATTACTGTTAAACTTGCAGGTCAGGAACAGAGTTATCGAGGAGTACCAATATAGCACAGCCATGAGCCAGGGTTCTCCTAGTCAGTTTCTTCTGCTCTTCTAATTCACCCAGCCTGCCCTATCGCCTGCCTCCACCAAAGCAGCAGCTGAGACTATAGCCAGAGTAACAATGCTCCTAACCACAAGTAGCAGAGCAGTGAGCAGGGTCTCGGAGGGTGGGGCAGGGAAGATGGGGACAGACAGGGTGGGAGGGGGTGCACAGGGTTCCCAGTGATGATGGGGAAAACATAGGGTACTGAGTAGGGGGGACCACAGGGGACCATGTGGTGGTGGAGCAGGAAAGAAAGGGGTCCGCAATGATGATGGGAAGAGCAGAGCAAGCACAAGATCCTCATTGGTGATGGTGGGAAGGCGAGGAGGAAGAGTAGGCCCGGGGAGCCCCACTGACAGAGGTGGTGTTGGAGCCATGGGGTGGGAAAGGGAAGTCAGTCTCCAGGGGAAGAGAGAGATGACAGCACAGACTGTGGGAAGAACATCTCAGAGGAAACAGGACTGAACAAAGGTAGGCTGCTAAGAGCAACTAAGTGAATCTTGGGGTCCCTTTTGCCTCAGAGAAGCAGGGAGCACCCTCACCTCACCCTGGGAAGAGACCAGGGGAGGCCCTGCTGGTCCAGAGATCATTATGTCCACTTGAGGTTGCAGGTTCAAGGGCATGATGCAAATTCTGCCAGCAAGTGCTGAGCTCGCATGACATGAAGGCCGTGCTGCTGGCCAACACAGAAACTGACCTGTAGTCCTTCGACATCTCACCCACCATGTAAGCCCCCTTCAGCCACCACCAGCAGGCATCTCAACAGCTGACTAATGTTACAGTAGAGTCCAAAGACCTTAATCAATGGCAATCCCCCACTGCACTTGGCACCATACTAACATAAGAAAGGCCAAGTTCCTGCCTCACAGATCTCCATCTAATCCTTATAATTCCATATAGAAGCCAGGCAAGTATTATTATACCCATTATACAGAAATGGGAACTAAGATACAGTATCTGAACACAGAATGATGCTTAAAAAAAAAACATATATACCAACTCTAAATAAACAAGATAATTTTTTTTCAATTTTAAAATGTGGCGTTTTCTTAGTGTTCGATATTAAATATTCTCCTATGAAAACTGCAACTCAATCATCATAGTGTTGTGTTTAAGAGCCTTCTGAAAAGTAACTAGCATTTAAACTGAAGTGAAAATGACTTGCAAGTGTCAGTTTCGATCGTATTTAAAGTCAGTTTCTAGTCTCTTATTATTTATACCAGGATAACACTCCTCAAGCTCCAGGCAGGGGCAATACCAACTCCTGGAACCTTGCCCTAGTAGGATGCTTCTAAAAGTTAAATGATCTAGTCTAAAATTTGTGAAATGCAAAAAAATAAATAGCCCAAATGATGGAAAGTAACCTACATTTTCCATAACTGCTGTATTCAAGAGTTAAGAATGTAAATTAAAATGTTAAGCCTAACCGGTGTCCCATAAGTGCCTTACTACAAAATGTCAGAAGACTTTAGTGTTAGAGCTGAGTGGGTCTAATAGTTACTTAATTTTCTTTCTTTATATAACAATGAACTACAGTGCTCACATCAGCTAAAGTCAAAGTTATGTGCAAAAAAAGCTAAGAGTTTTCAAGTGCCTGAATAGCTCCTGGAATCACAGTCAATGCTGCCGACACCCCCAAAAGCTGAAATGCTGCTCCTGAACATAGGACTGTGCGGTACACCAGAAGCAATGTGAGTTGGTGAAAAGACCGTTCCACTCAACATCAGAAGTGAGCAGCAGGAAAGTTCCTTCTAAAAAGTGTGTTCTGGTTTGAGGGTGAAGGAAGCTGTCCCAGGGGTGACTGGACATTTAAGAGCTGTTGGATCCAACCCCACCTCTGACCCCTGGCTTATTTTCTTCACTTGGAGAGGTGAGCTAAGTTACATAACAGGCAGCTAAATATCAAGCCTTCTGAGATGGAGATTTTTAAAGAAGCCTCGAAAGAGCCAGGAGAGACTCTGAAGTCGGAAAAGAGTCTGACTACTGGTAGGCTGTGCAGATTGGTTTAAGCCATGGCACAGCCCAGGAAGGAGGGTTGTGGAATCCTTAACCAGAGGTAATGGTTTGGTCCTGAGAGGCCACAGGATACTGTATAAAAACTCAATATTTATTTATTTACTTGAAGTATTCTGGCCTGTGAATATATTGCCTTGGAGAAAAAAAGAGGAAAATGAGACCGGCATGCCTGCAAGACCACACTGTACCATGAGGAAGCAAGCTCCAGGGATGGCACCCTACAAGAGAAGCCTTGGAGTAGGCGAGGCTTAAAGTGCCAGGAGAGCAAGAGAATTAAGACACTGATGAACACTGAAGAAATGAACGCAGCAAAAAACAAAATGCACCAAACTATGGGTTCTCTCACTAGAAATGTTTATTTCCTGGGAACATTTTTGAAACGTAGGCATTGGAAGGATGGATAAAATTATATTCTTCCCAACCACAAAAAATGCAAGATCCAACCCAAAGATATATTCTAGTGATTGCCATTTATGACATTTCAATATGTGTTTCATTTCCAAAATACTACAGTGGTTTGACACTTTCTGGTGATCAAAACTGGTACACCTATATGTTGTTGCAATGTTTAATTGAAAAACATATAATGAAATGCCAAAACTTATTGTAATGCAATTTTAATTAAATTTCTTAGAGAAAGTTCTTACAGGCAAAAACACATACCAAATTATTTCACTGTTATTTTAACAATGTATATTGCTTGCTGTGTTCTTATACCAACTCTTGGTAATTCTGTTGGGGGAAAAGAAGCGGCAGTACCAGCCATGGCGGCCACCAACATACTGTTTGCGTCCTGGTCAAAGGTTCAGCTCTGTACAGCTACTTTAGAATGATGCCGGAGACTCTGAATGCTGGGAGCCAGCACAGATCAATGGGAAGGTTTAGAAAATAAAGGGACAAGTGCTGAGTAAGTTCTACTATAAGAAGGGCAAATAGAGAATTTCTGCATCTTATAAATAGGCCAGAACCAAATAGACTTTCATAGGGATGGCAAAAGGCACTACTCTGACCCTCAGCCAAATTCCCAATTCTTGCTCTACACTACAGAGAGGCATACAAGAAGAGTTATAAACACTGACAAGATTCCCTGTTTTTCCCCCACTAGCCTTGTTTTTGCAACAAAACCGACATTTTTTTATCAGTCTTTCAAAGAAGATTTAACTTGAGGGGGAGACCCAGAAAACTTCCACTTAAATGGTTAAGATATGCCAAAGTTATATACCAATGGGAACAAGGGTTACAAAGGGAAGCTTTGGGCACCCATAATATAAGGCTTGTTATTGGTCTCCTTAAAATACACATACAAAGTGGCATAGAACACACAACCATATTTACATAAAAGAATATAGCGTACCTGTCTGAAGCAATGTGGAGGAGCAGCTAGTGATCCAGTTTCTTTCAAGTAATTTTCCCAATTAAAGTGTTCTAGAAGAGATAAAAAAAAAAGTTAGACAATTCTTAAAGGAATGTATTGAAGCAAACTTGGGGAGGGGGGGGGGAAGAGGGGAGTTATTTATACGAATTCTAATCCTAACCTTTTTAAAGGACATTCTAAAAGTGAATGCCTATTTTGTGAAAGATACCAGACTGACAAGCCTTTGAGAAACTAATCTAATCTATAGGAAAAAACACACCAGAGGCAGACTCAGTACAAAGCTTCAACATATTTCATCAGTAGTGAGGAAGGATGGTCCAGAGGGTAGGATGCTAGGCTGGGAATCACTAGAGATGGATTCAATGTGCTGCTCCACCAGAGACTTCCCGTGTGACCTCGTGCAAGTCTTTGTGCCTTAGTTTCACATCTGTAAAATGAGACTAACAGTATCTCCTACACTGCAGGAGCAAGAATACTAAATATGTTAAAGATTGTGAGACCCCATATACTCAAGTAACAGGGCCATGTAAGTAACTTTAATAAAGAATGTGCACATCAAGACTTGTGCAGAAGAATCAAATAATATCTTGATTCCATTACAAACCAGGATTAGTTCAGGTTTTAGTACAATCTGTGAACATGACCCTAGAATAGGGTCCTCAAATTTCTGACTCCCTGTTCTACATTTGATCTAGCAGTGGCTGCTTTTTACATCCAAATAAAGCAAATATTTTGCCTTAAGACTTAGCAATAGAATCAAACAACACCTCATACATCATCAGACTTTGCAAATTCTTCACTGATTTTTAGACCTCTGTTCAAATGGTTACAAAAATGTACAGCTATATGTACATTAATTATACATTAACTGTGAGTGAATTGAATATATGAAACACTATATGGCCAACAATCCAAATAAGTATGGCTCATGTGGATATAAGTCGCAAGAAGAAAGACAAGAACTAAAATAGTACAGCCCACGTTTTGGCTCTACAAGGTACTTGTCTAGAATCTTTAAATTGATATATTTGCAAAAACAAAGCAATGGCAGTCTTGTCCATCATTTCTTAACAAAGTATAAATGAGAACACAAACGGGGTAATGATGCCACCTAGTGGCTCAACAAACAGTAGCTTTCAAAGTGTTTGCATTAAAAAAATAAAAATCTTAGTTTTAGATAGATAGTAAAATCAAATCAACTTTACTGATGCCAATTCCCAAACGACATTTGGGTTCATTTATAACAATACATCATACATACCACTATCCATTTAAATATGGAAAATAGAAAAATACTCCAAAACAAATCCTTCTTCTAAGCAACAAAACACACAAATGACTGAAAAACTTTCCAGAGCTGCGCTGAGAAATCGCAGCAATTTTCATTAATGACTATCCAAGGGGAGAATATTCCAGACGCACTGGCCTTTGATAGGAAAGGCCCTGCCTAACATCCTCAAGGTATTATCTCTGCATAGTCAGCATTTCCTAAATTATTTCAGCTGCAGTAGCTCTTAATCGATGAGATGCCTCAGCAGAAAATGAAGCAGCCCAGAAAGGTCTTTTCCTCAGGGGATCATGTTTAGAGTAAAGAAATAAAATAAAGCAACATAAGCAGAAAACTACATAAGTAGCTGCCAACTGGCCCATTGGGGGGAGTCTGCAGTTTTCTTTACCTGCAGATCATTTATTTACCTGAATATCTGGATTTACCTAAAAACTCCTTTCCTTAAACAAAGTCTGAAATTTGAATGAGGGTTCCTTCACTTAGGAGCACAGATCAAAATTCAAGTAAATTAAAGCTGAACTCATTCACAGCAAATACTTAATATTATGCAATTATTTCATGAAGAGAATATGAAATGACAGAAAGGGGAGCTGTATGTCAAAGGGAAACAGTCACATGAGAAAATAATGCTCAACAGAAAAAATGCTTCTATATATCCAATGAAACGTAATTTGTAGGCGAAAAGTACTAATGCTATTTTCTGAACATACAACATACCTGTCTCAGGCTACTGCACTATTGATTTGGCCACTACTACAAACAGTATCCTTTCAAAGATTTAGACTGAGACTGGTTTTTCGAACTAGCATGTTAAAGTTTTGCCTTCTGTTTTATTTAAGTTACTGAAATCTTTGCCACAGTCTGAACTGTCAACAATACTCTACTGCACTTAGTCACTAATGGCATCATAGGTAGGCCATCATCATATTGCAATCAATGATATATAAGGCAATATACATCCACTTGATAGTCCTGTTCTTCTGAAAAAACTATACAAACTGGGTATCTTCAATGTAATAGGTACTGTAAAACACAAACTTGGCAAAAATTGTGTAATTATTTAATTGTATTACATTTCACAGACATTTACACAGTAACTCATTTCTCATGTTCTCCTGGAACCTTCTGATGCAACTGTACTTTGTTTAATCCTTATCAGAACACCACGAATTAGTCTGAGAATAAGTTTGAATACAGATTCAAAGATATACTTTATATATAATAGATTAATATGCCAGATTTTATTATAATTATTAAGCCTGCCCACCACTCTATAAAACCAACAGTCACCACAACACTAGTTTTTGCATCAGAACTCAGTTGTTCTCACACAAAGCATGGTGGTTAGCAGATTGAGCCCTGCCATGTACGCTCAGTCTCTAGTTTTCCACAGGACCATGGCTGTGTCCCCAGTCTGACATCTGAACTCCTTCCCCTGGGCTGGCAAGGTTCCTTAAAGGTTCTCTTTGGATTTCTTCTGTTTATTTGACTACTGAAAGTAGCTGATGCTTTCTTCTGAGCTGTCATACATCTTCTGATAACAGGATGCTATAAGCCTCCCATTTTTTTGGCACATTAGGATCTACAACTCCTCACTCTGATGCTGTAAGGAGGCATCACTGTCTCTCCGCTTCCACCCCAAAGCCCTATCTTAGTGTCAACCCCCCCACCCCCAGCTCATAGAGTTGTATTCCCCTTTCATATACACTAAGGCTGGAAATAAGGTGCCCTCAAATTTTACAAGTATGGCTTTTATGTAGACTTATCTGCCTAAAATGAAACACAGAGCACCTCACCCTCTGGTACAGAGGTTCTCAAAGTGTGCAGCACGAGATGGATCCTAGAGAGGTGCCAGGCTGAGAGTGGGATCAGGCAGCAGTGGGGACCCCGGAACCTCACGCAGGTAGCCCCAGGCACGTATTGGAGCTGGGGACCCTTTGGAGGGGAGCGGAGACAGGGGAGGCTGCTGACGGAGCAGGGGACACTTTGTGCAGCTGCCACAAACCCCTCACCACCACCACCACTACTGGCGCGTGCTCCTGGCTCCCCACACTGGTGTCAGGCATGCTCCCGTTCCTCAAACTGGTACTGATCTTGGCATTTTCAGGTAGCTACCCTACGCATGGATGAGTCACACTGTCTTCTATTTAGTTTAGGTGACTCTCAAGCAGTACCAACCCCACCTCAGGAGGCTTGGGCTTGGAGTCTACTTAAACAAGGATTGCAGGAATGCCCTATGAAAACTTGCATCCATTCTCTGGAAGGTGCAATAATGGCGTAATGGTTCGTAAACATCTGTATGGAAGGCCAGGTAGGAGCCGGGCACGTGTACAACACCAAGATGTCAGTGAGGAATGTTACTGACATTGCTTTGCTCTCACAGAACAAGCTCTCATCATCTGAGGGGGCATAGCCAAAGCTATTTCATATGCAGCCCTGACACAGAATGTTATTTATTTAGAGACTGTCTGTGAAGTGACCACTTGCCCTTTCAGACAATCTAGATACAACACACACAAGTGAGGCAAGGCACAAAGCAACTTAGTCCTGTCCAGACACAGCTAATATATGGAGATGCTGCTCCTCTGGAAATGATGTGGCTTAGGAAAAAACACATGTGAATACCACTCTTGGCTCAAATGAAACAGAGAAACCATTTTAGACCAAAATGTTGGGTGTTCTTCAAGAATTGCATGTAAGGAGGCGCTGCCAACACGGCCTGCAACTCTCAGACTCTCCTTTCAGATGTTATCACTACCAGGGATGCAGGTTTCTGACATAAAAGCAGAAAGGCACATGATGCCAAGGACTAGAACAGAGGTCCTGTTAAAGCTGCGAGGACCATGTTCAGCTCCCACAAAGGAACGGACTCTCGGACTGGAAGATGGAAACGAAGAAGTCCTTTTAAGAATCTTCCTATCGTGGCATTGGAGAAGACAGATCTTCCCTGCATAGGGAGATGACACTGTGATATCTCCATCTGATGTACTGTCAACGAGCCAAGTCCAATGACTGATGGGGCAACAAATACTCCGAGATGGCCTGAACGGAGTCAGCATTGGTTGAGTTCTGCAGGCCTACGACCAGAGGGAAGTGCCCTGACCCTTTTTTAGTCTCAAACAATCCACTTTGTTTTTTAGTTTGCTCAAAAGAACAAGTGTATATGATTACCTAGTTAGCACTAGTGAAGATTCAGCCCAGTTATTGCAGCACCTCTGTTCAGTATCAGTGAACATGTTAGTTAAGAAAAAAAAATGAGAGACTATTGGGAGAGTAGGCAGGGAAAAGATATAGATAGTATTAAAGAAAGAGGCAGAGAACAGTAATCATCAAAAACGTCATTTAAAAAAAACTGGGATCAACACATTGTTTTTGCTCAGAAGACTATACAGTCAACTAGCATTTGCCTTTTGGTCAGATGAACTACCATGCTAAAGTTAATCTTTTCACCCTTCACAATATCAAAACAGTCTGCTTATGAAGTTATCAGCAGTTGTTCAGATGCTTCTATTCTTTTATGTATTCCAGTCATCAACAGCCCAAGAGATATAAAAGATACCCAGACAACAAAATCCAAATATTTATATTTAAACATTAAATAACCAGACAAACATTAATACATACCATTTATTAAAGATAGGTTGTTTGACTGTTGACTCTTCCCATGTTTCTCCTTTTTAACATTCTTTGAATCTACAAAACATAAAATGTCACTAAATAATAGATTTAATATTCACATCATAATGAAGTGCAAGTTAACACTTAGTCTAATATAGAGCACTTTTAAACATAACTCTTAAGACAAATATATTCTATTAACCACAGATTTTTGTTTATATATTTCAGTATGTCATAAAAAGGTAAATTTTATTCTTATTCTAGTTCATATCAGAGTTTAAAAGAGAAATCAACATCACGATAAAGGTACAAGCATGGAAAGAAAGAATTCTTAAAATAATGTTTTTTGGCTGCCAAAAAAAATTATATAGAATCATAGAATCATAGAGCTCGAAGGGACATCATGAGATCATCTAGTCCAACCCGCTGCTAAAACCAGGACCACTCCTACTAAATCATCCCAGCCAGGGTTTTGTCTAACTGAACCTTAAATATCTCCAAAGATGGAGATTCCAACACCTCCCTAGGTAACCTATTCCAATGCTTCACCACCCTCCTAGTGAGAAAGTTTTTCCTAATATCCAACCTTGACCTCCCAGCTCCAACTTGAAACCATTGCTCCTTTTTCTGTCCTCTGTTACCACCGAGAACAGCCTAGCTCCCTCCTCTTTGGAGCACCCCTTCAAGTAGCTGAAAGTTGCTATCAAATCCCCACTCAGTCTTCTATTCTGCAGACTAAATAAGCCTAATTCCTTCAGTCTCTCCTCGTATGTCATGTGCCCCAGCCCCCTAATCATTTTCGTTGCCCTCCGCTGGACTCTTTCTAATTTGTCCACATTCTTTCT
Organism: Pelusios castaneus; assembly: GCA_007922175.1. Lineage (NCBI taxonomy): Eukaryota > Metazoa > Chordata > Testudines > Pelomedusidae > Pelusios > Pelusios castaneus. Next base: position 3,148,550 of record ML685798.1, read on the forward strand.
GTAGTGGGGTGCCCAAAACTGGACACAGTATTCCAGATGCAGCCTGACCAGTGCCGAATAGAGGGGAATTATCACATCCCTCGATCTGCTGGCAACACTACTACTGATGCAGCCCAATATGTGATTGGCCTTTTTGGCAACAAGGGCACACTGTTGGCTCATATCCAGCTTCCTGTCCACCATAACCCCCAGGTCCTTTTCTACAGCGCTGCTACTTAGCCAATCGGTCCCCAGCCTGTAGCAGTGCATGGGATTTTTCCATCCTACGTGCAGGATTTTGCACTTCTCCTTGTTGAACTTCATGAGGTTTCTTTTGGCCCAGTTTTCCAATTTGTCCAAGTCTCCCTGGATCCTGTCTCTGCTCTCCAGAGTGTCTACCATTCCCCATAGCTTGGTGTCATCCGTGAACTTACTAAGCACGCAATCTATCCCATCATCGAGATCATTAATGAAGATGTTGAATAGAACCGGCCCCAGGACTGACCCCTGAGGCACTCCACTCGTTACTAGTTGCCAACCAGACATCGAGCCATTGATTCCTACCCGCTGAGCCCATTGACCTAACCAGTTTTCTATCCACCTTACGGTCCATTCGTCCAACCCATACTTCCTTAACTTGCTGACGAGAATGCTGTGAGAAACCATATCCAAAGCCTTGCTAAAATCAAGGTATACCATGTCAATTGTTCTTCCCGCATCCACAAATCCAGTCATCTCATCATAGAAGGCAATCAGGTTGATCAGGCACGATTTGCCCTTGGTGAATCCATGCTGACTGTTCCTGATCACTCTATTTTCCTCCAAGTGTTTCAGGATGGATTCTTTGAGTACCTGCTTCATGATTTTTCCAGGGATTGAGGTGAGGCTGACCAGTCTGACCATCCTCCTTTTTTCCTTTCTTAAAGATAGGTACTATATTTGCCTTTTTCCAGTCCTCCGGGACCTCCACCGTTCGCCATGAGTTCTCAAAGATAATGGCCAGCGGCTCTGCAATCACTTCGGCCAACTCCCTCAGCACCCTCTGATGCAGTTCATCCGGCCCCATAGACTTGTGCACATCTAACTTCTTTAAGTAGTCCCTAATTTGACCTTCCATCACCGAGGGCTGCTCTTCTTTTCTCCATTCTGCTTTACGCAGCGTAGTAGCCTGGGAGCTGGCCCTCCCTGTGAAGACTGAAGTAAAAAAAGCATTGAGTACTTCAGCCTTTTCCGCATCATCCACCACGAGGATACCTGCCCCATTCAGTAAGGGACTCACACCATCCCTGATCCTCTTCTTGTTACTGACATACTTATAGAACCCCTTTCTGTTATCCTTCACATCCCTTTCTAGCTGCAACTCCAATTGTCCTTTGGCCTTTCTGATTTTATCCCTGCAGTCCTGAGCAATATCTTTATATGCCTCCTTTGTCAGCTGTCCAAGTTTCCACCCCTTTTAAGCTTCCCTTTTATGTTTCACCTCATTGCAGAGTTCTCTGCTAAGCCACGCTGGGCGCCTTCCACATTTGCTGTTCTTTCTGCACATTGGAATGGTATCTTCCGTGCCTTTAACAGGGTTTCTTTAAAATACAGCCAGCTCTCCTGGACGCCTTTCCCCGTCAGATCAGCCTCCCAAGGGATCCTGCCCATCAGCTCCCTAAGGGAGCCAAAATCTGCTTTTCTGAAGTCCAGGGTGTGTGTTCTGCTTCTTTCCTTTCTTCCATTGATCAGGATCCTGAACTCTACCATCTCATGGTCGCTGCTGCCCAGGTTGCCATTTACTTCTACTTCCCCGATCAATTCTTCTCTGTTTGTGAGCAGCAGGTCTAGAGGTGCAAGGCCCCTAGTTGGTTCCTCCAGCATTTGTACCAGGAAGTTGTCCTCAACACTCTCCAAAAACTTCCTGGATTGTCTGTGCACTGCTGTATTACCTTCCCAGCAGATGTCAGGATAATTGAAGTCCCCCATGAGAACCAGGGCCTGCGATCTGGAAACTTCTGCTAGATGTCCAGAGAACGCCTCATCCACCTCCTCCTTCTGGTCTGGTGGTCTGTAGCAGACACCCACCACGACATCCCCCTTGTTGCATTCTCCTCTAAACTTACCCCACAGACTTTCAACCAGCTTGTTTCCACTTTCATAGTGGAGCTCTAAGCAGTCATACAGCTCTTTTACATATAGCGCTACTCCTCCCCCCCTTCTTCCCTGCCTGTCCTTCCTGAACAATTTATATCCATCCATGGCAGTGCTCCAGTCATGCAAGTTATCCCACCGTGTCTCTGTTATTCCAATTATATCATAGTTCCTTGTCTGTGCCAGTACTACCTTCTACTTCTTGTTTGTTTCCTAGGCTCCTCACATTTGTGTACAGACTCTTAAAATATATGTATCTGCCAAATTTTTAAAAAGCCCACCTTATCTTTATTTTGAAATAGCTTTTATTTTATTTTATAGTTTGAGGAAGAGTATTAGACCTAAGAGCATCTCAGACTTTTAAGTCAAGATTTTCAAAAGATATTAAGTGATTTTTGATTTAATGCACAAAGTGCTTCACACAACCCTCTGAAATTCAAGCCCCTCTAAACTGTATCAAGTTGGCCACCCAAAAATTGAAGAATCCAATATCATTAATCATTTTTTATGATCTTGGTGCAGGTCCCTACAAGCTGAAACAGAAAAAAAATATTAACAGTTTATTTCTCACTGCAATCCTAATTCACTGAGAACAGGCCCATCATACTTTCAGTATACCAATTAATCAGAAGAAGAAGAATATTCTAAAACTGTTTCTGCACATCGTTTCTGTTACCACTGACTGAAAAACTAAGACAACAGAGTCTTGCGGCACTTTTAAAGACTAACAGATTTATTAATCGCATGAGCTTTCGTGGGAGAAA
>ML685798.1:3151825-3176931 GCA_007922175.1 Pelusios castaneus
AGAGAGTCTGCAGAGCTCGAACTTATATGCAAATTTGACTCAGTTGCCTTGGGGTTGAACAGGGACTATGGATTTTTCTCGCATTACATCAAGTGAATTGACCTCCCCCCTCCTCTATGTGCTGTTCCCCAGTGTTTTGAATCCTAACACCTACTTTGATTTGCTGTTACAGCCTGACCTGATGCTATGTCATACACTCCCCTGCATTTAATTTCCTCCCACTCTGTAACTTTCCTATCTTCAAAGCGTCTGACGAAGTGGGATTTTCTCCCACGAAAGCTCATGCGATTAATAAATCTGTTAGTCTTTAAAAGTGCCGCAAGACTCTGTTGTCTTTCTACAGTAGACTAACATGGCTACCCCTTTGGAATTTGAAAAACTAAGGGAAACCTATCAGGAGCACACAATCCCCATTACTTCCACTCTACTAGGTGTCAGTGCCCCACAAGGAAAAGCCCTGTGTGTGGGGAACAAATAATGGGTGATAAAACTAATAGGGGTAGCGTTCACTGAAGAGAACTCAAACCATAATGTGAGCTTTGCCCCTAACTCAAATCCCATCCACACACAAAATCCCTTACCTCGAGTAAGGTGGTGCTTTTAATTCAAGTTAGCTGTTCTATCAGGGGGTCTTTTTTCCTTGGGACCCAGTTGAAAAAATCACTTATGCTTGCGACCCAATAATGGCATCTTTGAGCAACGCATTGCAGCCTTTTGGTGACAGCAGCAGGGAGCACCACGACCCAGTACCTAAGGGTCCTGCGACCCAGTACTGGGTCCCGACCTATAATTTGAAAACCACTGGTCTAGGCTATAGCTCAAACAAGCACAACTACTCAGCTGCTACCACAACCATTCTGTGCAGTTTGACTATTATTTTAGTATAGCTGGTCTCAGTCAAGCTAACCTAACTCAGGAAAAGTTAGTAGTGAAGATACCTAGAGTTGAACTACCCAAAACTGACTTTATTTACATCTTCTCCACATTAGCAATGATTAAGGCAACCATTGTACCACAGAGCATTTAATCCCCTTTTCAGTTTAGGATTGTACTAATATTTCAATTGCCAGTTACGTAGCAAACCTCTAATTTTTGACAGAGGTCTGATAGTTATCTGGAAACTGAAATGCAGGTACAATCCAATATCACGAAGCAAACACACATCTTGTGTGTCGAAGTAGTGGAACTGAGACTTCATTTTCTCCAGTATAGGTAATTTAGAACAGGTAGAAAATATCTGAAGAAAATGGATCTAATGAACTTGTTCTTCTTTGCCATACCAGCAGCCAGTAGAAGTGGGCAAGGTGTGATGCAAATGGAGGCAAAGAAATGAGTGAGTCCTCTCTTATTACTTTTGAGCAAAGAAAGGAAGCATAGGTTATTTTTCACCCTGTGTAGAAGGAGGCAGTAAAATTTTTCCAGACATGAAACAGAGATAGATAGTTTCATATGGGTAGACCTAAGGTAGTGGATTTCAAACCTCACTATTTTCTTGGTAAACAAGTGTATTTAAGCATAGTATTATTGCATTCAAATCAGTGAAAGTCTTGATATTTCACAGTTATGATGGGGACACACTGCTGTGATTAAAGTAGGTTTTTTAAGAATATACAGTAAACTACGATTTCTTTTTTGTAGGGCAGTCACGTGTGTATAATATCTGCTAACTATAGTTATAGTGAAGAAGAGCTCCTATTTTCATGCACTATTTTCAATGTAGCCTTTTGGGCTAAACATTTTCATTGATGTTATTAGCCCAAAAAGTGTTCTTTGCCATATTTTAAACTAAGAACAAAGGTATGATCTTTTCGCCTGAACAGAGGATCCAGAGCCGGTAATCCCTTATTGAGCTATAATCCCTTAAAGATAAGAGTTCTGGGTTTCTGCTCTATTGACTAAAAGGGAAATATTCTACCTTTTCTTTGGCCTCTTTCCCATCTCCTAAATGATTTATAATGACTATCCAGACAAAAATGGTAAGGCAATAAGGTGAACAAGAAAAAGGGTAAGAAAGGATCCATTAAAACCCCAAGTTGTTAAACCCCCAGATAGTGAGTGTAGGAATCTTTACATGGGGATAACAGTTACAACCCTATCCAATTTCTCCAGTTATAATTCTCTTTCAAATCAACATTACTTCAGACTAGTTGGGATTGATCTGAAGAAAGCTGATTGTCTTCCAAGGTACCATCACTGCTAGATTCATACATTTTAAGCTCAGAAGGGACCAATATGATCATCTAGTCTGACCTCCTGCACAATGCAAGCCACAAAACCTCCCACCCAGTCCTGCAATAGACACCTAACCTATGACTGAAGTCACCGGATCATGGTTTAAAGACTTCAAGGTACAGAGAAACCAACAGCAAGTGATGCATGCCCCACGCTACAAGAGAAGATGAAAAAACCCAGGGCCCCTGCCAATCTGCCCTGGGGGAAAACCCCCTGCTGATCCCAGATATGGCAATCAGCTCATCCCAGGGCATATGGGCAAGTCTCACCAAAAAAAAAAAAAAATTCCCTGCACCAATTCAGAACCAACCCCATCCAATATCCAAATCACAGATCACTGGCATATTTATTTCTAGTAGTCTAAGATCAGTTAATTGCCCAATTGGGCTGTCCCCTCATCCCATCTCCACTATAAACTTATCAAGCTCAGTTTTGAAGCCTACTAGGTTTTTTGCCCCTACTGATCCCCTTGGAAGGTGATTCTAAAACGTCACTCTTCTGATGGTTAGTAACCTACGTCTAATTTCAAGTCTAAACTTCCTGATGGCCAGTTTATATCCATATGTTCTTGTGTTCACATTGGCACTGAACTTCAATAATTCCTCCCCTTCCCTGATATTTAGCTCTCTGATATATTTACAGAGAGCAATCATATCTCCATCAGTGTTCTTTTGGTTAGTCTAACCAAGCCAAGCTCTTTGAGTCTCCTTTCACAAGACAGGTTTTCCATTCCTCTGCACTTGTTCCAGTTTGAATCCACCTTTCTTAAACATGAGGGACCACAATTGCATCCAGTATTCCAGATGAGGTCTCACCAGTGTCTTATATAATAGTATTAATCCTTCCTTGTTTCTATTGTAAACACCTCATCTGATGCATCCTACGACCACATTAGCTTTTTTCACAGCCATATATTTGGAGGCTAAAGAGATATTTAGAAGCTAATTAGACTATAAATCTGGATTTCATGAAAAATAAAAGTGAAATTGTGAGATTTTGGAATAGACAGTGCTTCCCAAGCAGTTTTCCATTAAATAAGAAAGATTTAGCAATTGGATCCTGCTGGATCCCACATGAATGAGATCTTGAGGACTACAAAAAATTGTCCATTGCCTTCTGAGAAGGCCCCAAGTTTTGAAAAGAATGGAACAATGGTTGAGCAATTCCATCCACCCAATTTACATTTTACAATAGTATGTATGGAAAATTGGCTTGGAGAACATCTCCCCCATCTATAGCCACAAAATTCTTCTACTGATAAGATCACCCATCAGAAAAGAGGTCAGATTTATCACATCCACCATACAAGAAATTGGAGATTGACCCAAGCTTTCTTCATTGACTTGTGATCCACAATGGACCAAGATCAAGTGTTTGGACCAACAAAGTTAACTCCTTGAAGCACAAGGCCTGGTAGAGCAACTGAGATGACTCTAGTAAACTCTTATAGCTCCTTCTAATGTTGAAGATCAGTTTCCTAATAGAGAGCCTTCAGAGAAACAACTCCTTTTTAAGAAGAGCCAGTTTCTTGACAAATGATCAAACTATTATACCTCTTTCCCAAGACACTATTTTCTTGATCTCCTTGTGAGAAGGGAACAAAATACAGGGTTGTTTTATCAAGATTTGCACAGCCAATTCCTAGGGACTTGCTCTTGAGATTCTAGATATCATCCCAACAAAAGAACGAAAGTCTTCCTCCCTGGCTATCTTCAGATGTGCGAGAAGGCTCCTTCCGAGTCTTTACTTCTCTTCCTCAGAGTTGTCAATCACTTTGGAGTGACAGACGCTGAAAGACTGGTCTCCCTGACACACAGCAGGCTTTACCTGAACCCCAGGAGCGGAGAACTGAGATGTGAGCATTCCCCTAACAAGCTGACCACCATCTCCCTGAAGACTTGCCATGGCAGCCAGAGAGGGGGGAAATGTTTGATCCCTAATGCACCTGAGACTCTGTCTAGGCCCTTTTATCCACCTCCAAGACCCCGTATCACAGGGCTTCAGTGGAAAGGTAGATGGGAAGAGAAAATTATGGTTAACACCATCCAACAGAACTTTGCTCCAATCTTTGTACGGCTCTAACTGCTTCAACCTGTTTGCTTTTCCCTAGGTAACCCATCCCAGACAGGCTTCCAGCCTGTCAAGAATAGGGCCTCTCTTTTGGCACTTCAAACAGGCAGGGCAGAAGCCCTGCCATACAAGGTTTAAGGTTCTTCCACAAGCCCTGTATCAGCTTGTGCAACAACAGTCAACACAGAAAATCCACTGAAACACAGACTACCAGTCAATTGAGAAGATAGAAGACAACTAGAGAGAAAGCAACTGGGCTGCAGAGGTGAAGGGCATGAATTAGGGGCAAAAATCTTAGCAATCTTCTCAAGAACAGAACTTTCTGTCCCAAAGCTGAAAAGCAGCAGCATTCCACTTACAGACAGATGGATTCTCTTCACAAGATGCTGTATTTCTATTTCACGCCTATTTTATTTCATATATTCTGCTTAAGCCTCACCCTCAGATTGGTGCATAATAACATAATTTATTATGCTTTAATTCAACTGCATAAAACAAACAGTTTATCTGGTCAACATGACTTATGAAAGATAGTTGCTGATGCAGTTTGCTGCTGTAAAACAAACACCAGATACTACACTTTTTTCTACTGCTAAACTATGCAAATGTCGCAGAATCTAGTTATCACCTATAAGTGATTATATTTTAACCACACATCTAGATATGTGCTTAATTTTCTACTGGAACTCTATTTTAGATTTCAGAGGACACCACTTGTTTTGGGTTAAATTGTATAGAATGATTTCAATTAAGGCTGAATTTACCAAACCTACTGTAAATTTGGGGTTTCTTGGTTTAATTTGATTCATAACAATTACATATTGCCATCCTATTTCAATTTAACAATACAGTAGTTAGCACTATTAGGTATAATAATGCACATCTACTCAAAAACAGTTTTATTTTTCTACTTTCTTTCTCTTTGGATAAAAGCCACCAACCTTACCTTTAGGTGCTGTTCTCCCCATGGTAACACTTCTGTGATCTTCCTTCTCACAATAAAAAGGCTAAAGTTGAAAGACCAGTTAATTCTTCCTTTCAGCACAACAGTTTCCTGTGGAGTAGTAATACAGTTAGTTAGTTATAGACCGAATACAAAAAACCTCCATTATCTTGTTGTTTAATGCTGCAAAAATTTAACAAGCTACTTGTAGAGGAGCTTTGTGTAAACAAGAGCTAAATTAAAGCAAGACTGGGAAGAGGAGAATAAATTAAAGTTTCTTATTACTTCTTTACTTTAAAGTGAAGTAAGCCCTTGAAAAGAAAAAACAGCTTGCTTCATGTTATGATTCAATATTAAAAATATGCCGTTACTGCTTTTAAGTCTTCTTTTTAACATTATAAAGACTGTTTTCAATTTCAAAAGCACAATTTTTTCCCCTTCCATCTTACACACTCACAAACCAACAATGGTTATATCAGAAAATACCACCAGGGAGAAATGTTGTGCAATTTAAAGAGGAAGTAATAAATGTTGTATGGGATCACAACAGCAAAGGTCCAACTGCTTACTGATGTAAGTTGCAATGGCAAGGAGTGTCAGATCACAGATATCCATAGGATATCTCTAGTTTCAAATATAGCACAGCCCTATCTATGTTGCCGTGGGCTTTAAAAACAGAGACATCCAAATTAGTTATGCCACTACATCTCAATAAAAAGAGAAAAGCGGTATCTATTTTGTTACTAGTGCTCCACTCCAGCACTCACACTGCTGAACTTTACTGACTAATTTTATCTACATTACACTGAAATCAGGAGAGTCCTGGGCTAGATCAGCAGCAACAATGCTAACAAGTCATGTTTTTACACTCACTCTGCAAATACATAGAACGTGAGAATGGAATACAATTTTCAGTAGACATACTTCAAGAGGCTCCCTTTAGGACTGTGTCAGTTTCTATCATATTTAGTTTACAATTCCCTGCTTTCAGAGTTTTGTAACATAGACATACATATTTTCTCTACTACAATATTTGGCTACAGAAGATATCATCATGGATTTCTGGAAGCCAGACTTTAAAACATTCATCAGTCTAACCAACATATCTGTTATAACAGGAGCAATAGTTCAAAGCTAAGGATGCTACAGAAGAATTAACTCAAGTTTTTGAACTCACAGGCGTATATTAGAACATTTAAACACATACATTAAATATTCAGAGTGTCGTTAAATGCTGAATACCTTTTAATGACACTTCATAATTTCAAAGTAATTGAGAGTTTGTAACTTTTATGAAGGACTTTACCACACGATCTTTTACTTCTACAGTATACGTGATGTGGAAAAAACCAACTGAAAACTCCATTCAATGTCATTTAATGAAATGTGTCACTTTTAAAAGTATTTGTAACATACTGAACAGGAATTATTGCTAAAATTATCAATGCAAATACTCAAGATTAAAACATAGCTGTAAATAAAACAATATTAAAACAAGTCAAGTATTTTTGATACACAATAATGCTTATAAGTCATCGATATTGGATGTTGAAACCCATTTGTACCTCCTAATAATCTGTAATATTTGAAATGGTTGCAGAATTACCCCCAAAAACATTTCAAAGCTTTTCCTCTTTAAGCAATAAACTATAAAAGGTGATGTAGAGTCAAAGTAGCTGCCGTTATGGGTAGATTACTTAAAACAGTGCATGGTATTTATCTTTTTTGTTCCAAACACTAGATTGCACTTGGTGCTGTAATAAAGATTCCAACCCTGCAGTGATAGTCATCAAGTGTAGCACAAGTGGAGTGTCTGTCAGAAACATAAAAAGGATTCCAGCATTTCATTAGTTTGTGTAGCACCAGATAGGCTATTTTACAACATGCTCACCAGCCTGTTAAAAACGTAAGACAATTGGAAGTTCTAAACCGTTGTTTGATATGGTACAAACACCACAACGTGATGAAATTTACTACTGTTTAGAAGAGGTTTTACTTAAAAGCCAGTTGCACTAAAAATTTATTCTATTCAGTGTGCTTATTAAGTGAACTTTTATAAATTATTTCATGTCATATAAATGAAGTTGTATTCGAAAATGGAATTTCTGAGCCTGTATTCTGAAGAAGAGCATGAAAGTTCAGTTTCACAAAATACAGTGCTGTCAGACTGAGGCGGAACATAACTTCGTTCTGGAGCAGAGTTGAGGAACACTCTAGTTCACTGTTTCTCTACAGGATCAGTCCCTGTGATGGCCCTAATAGTTGGTTGCCTTATCTTCTGCCTACTCCCTACCCTAGCCAGGGTGGGAGCTTTTTGCATATAGCTTCCAACATCGCTGGCATTCTGATCAGCACAATGCATCCATGTATAACTGAAAAAAAAGTTTGGGCACATACAGAGTGTGAAGCTCGCATAGAGCCTTAGACAGGACTGGCAGGAAAGACAGAAAGCTAAGACATCCTTGAATGTGTGAGTGAGCAAGCAAGCAGAGTGTGATGGAAAAAAGACTGGAAATTAGGTTGACATAAATCTAGAAGATGGAAGACAGAAACAGAGGAGGGAATGAAACAGACAGGAGAATGAGACAGAGGGAAAGGCTGATGCATGAACAGAGAACTAGGAATAAATAGAAAGTAATGGAGCAGTTGAAGGGAATGGAAACCAAATGCAAAGAAGAAAAATATGGAGAAAAATCAATCAAACTAGAAACAGCATTTATGTCAGTCAAAAGAAAGGAAACACCTCAAGATGAGTCAATTCAGACACTGGAAGCATAGAATCAACAGGGGAGATCAACAAGTCACTTGACCTAAGCTAGGGAAACTGAAAATCAAAGGGAGAGAGAGAAAAAAGCATCATGTTAGTTTCAACTTTAAAATGCTTGTAAATGGAACCCAATAAAAAAGTCAACATGGAGGACATCCACATCCTTGCTATTACTACTACTTACATCTGGGGTTTAAAGCATCCAGTAAATTCAGCTTCATCCCTTCTGTGTAACTCCCCCTACCTTGTTTCATTCTGAATTAGAGGGTAAGCCTGTGTCTGCCTTAACATCCTGATAAGGCTTTTGTAGTTCAAACCCCATTCACCCTTACTGGTCATCTCCCACTGTGAAAGCTCTTGGTTAAATATATGTATCAGTAGACAAGCCTACAGCATTTACATTTCCAAATCTACTACTACATAGGGCTGAAAAATATTTTCCATCTACTCTAATTTTGTTCTAATATAGAAAACCAACTTGAAGGGCGAGAATTATTACTTTTTAGATCTATAGATTTTTAGATTTATTTATTTTAGAATTATTTACTTTTTAGCCTTTAAAAGAGATGCTGTTAAACTTTTGCACTTTCTATACAGAAATTTGTCCCAATACCCTGCTTCCTGTTCACAAGAATACTGTAAACACACAGAGCACAGAGAAAAAACTTCACACACAAGTTTAACATATGAGATTTAAACAAGCCTAACCCAGGTGGGCTGGTCAGCCAGATTATAGAAGATGGATTTTTTTTTTTTTTTTTTTAATTTTAAACTGCAGACTTTTGGTTTGAAGAATCAGGTGCTTCAGCCTCAGATAGACAGTTAAATGAAAGAAGTGGAAAGAGAGGAGACATTCTTAAAACAGATTGAGATTTTGGCTCTATCAACATTGATGGAATAACTCAGAATCTGATCTCTGCAGTCCTTAGTTAAAACACAAAATCAGTGGGAAGTTCTAACTGAATCAAGACTAGGAACCCATTTCAGTCCACTTGATTTATTTCACACAATGTACAAGGACAACTGCAAAATATAGAGAAGTGTCAGATATATGAGAATAATTAAAAGAGGGGTAAGAGAAAGTATAGGGAGACTTAAAATAACTTATTTATATGTAGGGTGGGCAGAAATCTGTATTACATATACATAAATTTTATATATATGAAAGACACACAATTGTATATCTCTCCCGATAATATTATAATATTATTATAATTAATAATATTATTGCTTATTTTATTATTGCCCCTGATTTTTATTAATTTAAATTTTCACAGTTATGTGAAATGATGGGGGAGGGGGTTCAATGTCAAAGCTCAAAGTATACCCAGTATATATTAAACAAACTCTAACAAGTCCTCAAGCAACATTTTTCTTAATTTGTCTATCTTTAAATTTCGATTATCAATGGAAATATTTTTTCATAGGGAGGGTATGCATGCAAGCATAGTGAAATTGGTATTTACCAATAAAACCCTAATCCTTCCATACCTACTATACACTGTTATTTCCAGACAAGCACCTTTGCTATTTACTTCCAGACAATGTATCTGTCATTCTGGAACCTAGATAGGTTTACTTCCCCCTTCCCAAAAGAGAGTACTGTATGCACATTTCTGTCTGCAATACAAGATGTTCAATAATCTTAGTGCTGGCAGTTAGGACCTACTGAACAGCTATTAACAGAATTAAGGTTCTGATGGAAGCGAAACATATGAAAAAATATTTCTGTGAGTAAGACAAAACAAGATTTTACATTTATTATAAAATGAAAACAATCTAGCTGTGTTACTGATATTAATATTAAAAAGTTTCTCATTAAAAACTAGTTTTCCCTCCTTTTTAAAATAAAAACATATGCAGACATTTTTAATAGAAAATTAGGTCTATGGTAGAATCCTTTTTAGTCCATACATTTAAGAAAGGCAGGCTTTCAAGAAACAGAAATTTAATTTTCATACTACATAGCTGATAAACCGTGAACACAGAAAACCTTTTCTAGTTGATAAAAACACTGAGCCAGGTTTTTAAACAAATATCTTAGCTTTTTACAACATTTACCACTTAAAGATCAAACATAATAAATCTTACAGACAGTTGATAAACATTGAAAGTGGCTTTACCAAAATACTTCCTCTGTGTTGGGAAGTGAAAAATGTTAGTTATATGTTGATTATCAAACAAAAATACCTCTTTGTATTATCTGTTGCTGTAAAGATCACTTAGAAAGTTTCTATGAATTATCAACAAGATTATAGGAAACTTTAAAGCACAATATGCAACCCATAATTAGCATACATGTAAAGCAATAAACTTTTCAGTATTTACAAAGTTTTGAGAGTCCTTTTTTAGACAAAAGGCAGTATGTCATTACAATTAAATCAAACCGTCTAATCCTTCACAATCTTTCATAATAATCCATTTAATACAAACCAGTAAATATTGTGATTAAAAGAGTACTTCAACATACTTTAGGCTGAAAGAGCTGTCACAAAACTTAATGAGAACCAAAAAAAAAAAAAAAAAAAAAAAAAAAAAGATTTCAGCAGGGGTTTTTAAGTGCAACTTCATCACTGCTATGAAATTTAAAACAAAACCATATTTTGTTACTATATAAAAGCCAAAATGTGAAACTGACCAATGTAGTTGCACAGTTCAATAGAGCAAACAAAGACCAATTTACTTGTGCCAATAGCATTCTGAAATAGTATGAAACTAGATTCAAAATTAGCTAAATAAACAAACCTTTCAAGAATGAGAGAGAAAACATGATGATGCTCCTCTTCAGGCTGCAGATGCAAAATTCAACCAACCAGTTTTCCCACCCTGCTCTCAGGTTCTATCAATCCTAAATTTTTCAGCTAGAAGAATAAAATAGTATGTAAGGAACCACCAGAGCTTTAAAAAAGCTGGACCCAAGCCCATGAAGATTGTTAAAACCAACATCTTCAATGCAGTCTAACCACAAAAGAAGAGATTCTGAATATTTCTGCTCATACATTGACAGCTCAAAAAATGATCCAAAGCATTTTTAAACTAAATATGAAATTCAATTAATGAGCAGCCAGCAAATTCACTGACAGCTGGGAGCTCTGCCCATATTTAAGCTGCAGGTAAGTTTCTATTTGAAGTGAAATTGTATATCCTCTCTAATATTTAAAAAGTCAAAGTGGCTGAAAATTATAAGCTATATTTTACTACTGTGCTGTTTAACAAGGGCTGTTAAAACAACTCAAATAATTTGGCAAATTTACCATCTTAAGCATGTGTGTTGTTTTCCATGTCCCCATTCAAGCCTTCAACATTTTCTTAGAATATATTCATCTGGTCAGCCGCTACCCTGGTCTCATTCAAATCCCTGCCAAAGACTCATTTCTGCTGCAAAATAAACTAGTTAAAATATTCAACTTCAAGAAAAATCATGTTTGTTAAGAAATCTGTATGTGTTTGGTCTTCACATGCCAATTTAAGTGTTCTGTTGAATCCCACTCTAGCCCCACTGACTTTAGCTAACCCTCACTCGCCATGGAAGGAAGCTTTCTAACTATTTGTTCTGTGAGGCACCTAGCATACCTCGGAGCACAGAACAAATAAAACAGGTGTGAGGAGGGGAGAAGGGAATTGCTATTACAAGTGTAAAAAGAGATGCCCAAATATGCTAGTAGGGAACTGGATGCTAGAGATCCCTATAGAGATGTTTGCACTTCTCTACAAAAGCAATCAGCAGCACTAACAATGTAAAATCAGCACATAGAAAAGGTATGGGGAAAGTCTTTATACAACTGTCTAGGTTAGGGGATTCTGGCCAGCTCCAGTCAGAATTATCTCAAGCTCCACGAAGATTCTGGACACCATGGTCTGTGGACAGAGCACCATTATTCCGAAGCTGTGAAATCCATCCCTTGCTGTGACCCAGAATTGAAGGCAGCGTTAAAAAAAAGTTTTTAACTCTCACGGTTGTGAAGAAAGTCTTCCAAAAACAGAGTGTAACTGATAGTTCAGAAAGGTGCTGACTAGCCCATTTATCTGAGTTAATTGTGAAACTAAAGGTGACAATTTCACTGTCAGTAGTGTTAACTATGTCCCAGTTGATATTTTATAGCTACTGTGCTTATGAGCAGAATATCTTAAAAGATTCTGGGCACCCAAAAATTAGTTGTAGTAAATAGCAACACGCTCCCTGCCTGGCAGCTATAAGCTGGACTTTTAGATAAATTTGGGAGGCAGGGAGGAGGAGAGAATATCACTTCCCTCACCTTCAAATATTTTTTTGTATCCAAACAAAAAACTTAAGGGTACATTTACTAAACTCCAAACTAAAGCAACTACTAAAACAATATTAACTTTAAAATTATTGGCCTCAACACCAACCTAACAATACCAAATACATTAATTCCTTTTGCTGGGAGGATGGACAACATTGACAGTCTAGAAACCTGTTAGCATAGAGTTAATCCGCACAGCACAGACCTGTGCAGCAGTAAGAGGCAGCTCTGCAAGACAAGGAGAGTCCAAGACAGCAGCAAATGGCAGAAGTTGTTGCAGGCCTACAGTTTCCTCAAAACTTGATACAAACTCCTATGTGGCAGCCTGAAACTGGATTAAATAGATGGCACGAGCAGTCACATACTCTGTGAGCATCCTCTCCCTGAATTAAGGTGTCTCTCTCATTAGCAAAGGAAGGAGCCACCCAGGAGATGCTGACAAAAGCATTACTCAGACCCTCCTGGCACCAGAACCACTTGCTGCTGCAGCCCGCTCTCACTTACACAGGTGGAGCAGTGTAGCCATCTGTGCATGGGGTGGTGGAGACCCGGAGGAACAGGACACAAGCATTTGGATACCCTCACAAAAGGTTCTTCTAAAAAAAAAAAAAAAAATAGGTCCCAGATGGATTATTCCTCTCCTAACTGCACAGCTGAACTCCAGGTTCACGCATATATTTCTGTGCCTGACACGCTTCCCCTGGTGGTGTAACATACCCTCCCCTACCTGTTATCTTGCTCCTCTGCAAAAAACAATCCCCACCGCCACCCACCCCGACTTCCAAACCTAATTTTCAAAAGCTGAGAAGGGCAATTCCAGTGGTAATACTGATAACATATTTGTGTGAGTATTGCCCCAAACACTTGGTATTCTGCAAACGTTCTTGTGCAGAACACACACAAAAATATTTTGCAAATACTTTGTTGCAGTATTTGCCCAGCTGCAGTATTTATCCTGAAAAAGCATCTTTTCCTTCCCATTTCATATGGTGGAAATACCAAGTTTTCCAGTTAATTCAAAACATTTCAAAAAGATCTTCCTTTAAAAGCCAATGTCATTCTTTTCTTCAAAATGTATCATAACTGAGAGCAATGTAAAATGCATTCACTAATCCAGATGGTTAACACTGATCTACCACTAGAAGAAAATACTGCTTGGTACTAGCAGGCTAACTTTCCTGCTATGGCACACGAGCCCATTCGGAGCGGCACTTGGCATCCTCTGTGGCGCCACAGAAATTGCCACTCCTGCCACCAAAAGACACTCCAAGTGGCTTCTTTCAGGGGTGGCTCAGTGCGGAGGTCCCTGCCACGTCCATGCCCCAGGTATACCATGTAAAGAAGCCACCCAGACCGGCTCCTCTCTGTGGTGTGCCGCCGCCAAAAGGAGTCACTCCAGACAACTTCTTTCCGTGACATGCCTGGGGATAGGGGTTCCCAGGCATGCTGCCGAGAGGAGCCACTCCAGGTGGCTTCTTTCTGCAAGAGGGCCTTCGGCAGCAGCTGAGGGTTGAGGAGGAGGGGCCGGCACAGGGATTGGCAAAGGTTGCTGCCCCCTACTTTAATTTATCACCACCCCTCTCACCACTATTTGTCCGGTCTATAAAAACTACACACCATATGGCCTGTACAGGCAAGTGACAGTATTGAAGACCATTATATACATTAACAGGCCTTTCCCTTAATTATTCAGTCCCAACCACATGATGGTGCCACTGGTAACTCTGGCTCAACTATGACATGGCACGGAAAGCCCTCCATTCCTTGTTCGCACAAGATTTATTGACATATTAAACTTGTCATTTTTGTGTTACTTTTCAAAGCCCGTTTCAAAGAAAACTGTTCCATCAAGTTTTCCTCTATTTGACCATCAGGTGGTTAAATAATGGTACACACCCTTTTTTATATACACACCTCATTAAAATGGCGCTGATCTCATTTAGGTTTTATAATGCTCCCTGAGCTAGTGTGTGCTACCAGGCTCAATCTACTCATTATGCAAGCTAAGAATAATATCATATTACCTTAAAGCAGCAGCAATTTGAGATACATCGAAAAGACGACCAAACCCTCCTAGTAGGAGACTCATTTTCTACACCATTTCACATTTTAATTGAGCTCAAATTTTAAAGCTGAAAGTACAGATATAAAATTAAGTGACTTGGTGAAGACCTCTACTTTCATTGCCTTACTTGCTTAAGACACTAACAAACAAGGGGGAGAGCTGTCTCGGTGTTAAAGGGTCACTATCAATTTGGGGGAAAAAAATCATGTGTGTCTGAGACTGTTGCACCAACCATGGTTATAAGCAGCACTTATCACATCTTTTGACATGGGATAATGAGCAGGTCTCATCCTTTGCCATTCTAGGCCCCGCCCCCACATATACCAGGACACCACCCCCAAGGACTCTCTCCCATCCAGTGAGGACCTCTTTCTTATTTAGCACTAGGGGGAGAGATGAGTGAGTTGTGACCTCCTGATACCTCTTCATGACCCATCCTTGCCGCTCACAATCCCTGGGTTGAGAATTTCTGGTATAAACAATGGTAGACATTTCACAGAACAGACACATGAGAACACAGCCCCAAGGAGCTTTTTTTAGTCTAGAATTTTAGACATGGCCTAATGAGAGAACAAACAAGAGCCTGTATGCATGTGGTCAGAGAGGAAGTTGGCTCTTTAAGATGTTGTGGGAAGGAAGTCACCCTTTCCCATGTCAGTAAATTGTATTTGGTGAACAATGCCTGTCAGCTGCCACTCAGAGTTACAAACAAGATCACTAATGCCCAGACAGATCTAGCTTTTGAAGGTCCTTGTCCATGGATGTGCCTTTCATAGATTTCAACTTCTCCTGCACTGATGCCTCTAATAATGATCCTGGATTTGGCTGGGAACAGAAGTGCTTAAAATTTTTCAGAGGCACTGGCAGTACTCAGTCACCTGTTCAGATGCAGGCTGAATGGTGGCTGGGGTCTGCCAGAGTCCGTTGCTGTCTCAATTATGCCCTTATTAATGGGGAGAGCAATCCAGACTGGGTTGATGCAGTCAAGACATCAGAGAGTTTGTGATTTCTAGTTTGATTTGTTTCAGTATCTAATATATCTGTGATGCAACCTTAAAGGTTTGAAAGCAGTCAGCTACCAGGACATGGACTGGTTAAACTGTCTCAACAATGACTACTCTTTTGCTAGAAACTAAGGTGCTGCTGTCCTTGCATTGCTCCAAGTTCTTGGGTAGCACTTACAGGCTTTGGTATCGATGGTCTGGCCAGCGACACCACCCAGAAGCCCGATCGCCTCCTCTTCACAGAGATACAGGAGGGGGAAGCTTGACATGATGGTCCACAGAAGAACCAGGACAGCACCTTATACCGACACTGGCCCAGTTGGGACCGGTTAGATCAATGCCACTTCCACCTCCTTTGCAGGAGCTCTGCATGAGTGATCCACAGTGCTGGGCTCCTAGGTCATTCACAGAAGGAAAAGGAGAGGCATCCCTGCTCAATGCCAGGGAGAAGGCAGTCTGCAACAGTGAAAGGGTAACTCTCTCCAATTTGCAATGCTAGGTAATAATATCTCAGCTCCAGTGACTGGTGCCAATGCCACTCCAGGAGAGTAACTCCACAGATCCACGAGAGCATATCGTGGTCCCACAATCAGCACAGCCAGTTGATTACCTAAGCACCACTCCTTTAGCAGAGAGCATTCCTCAGTCTTCCAAGGACTTGTGTTCAGGTGCTGATGCTTGCTCTAGGGATGACACTATTACCTATTATTACCCCTTTTGCAAACTCTAAGTGTGGTTACAGTCTTTATTCTGAAATATTTTATATTTACATTTAGAGAAGGGCAAAACACACCACGATTGTCTTTTAAAATTATTTTTAAAATTATTCTGTGTATTTTCTGTGTTCATTATTTCCTTGTTTCAGGAAGACGTCCCTCCCGATTGCTGAACTTATCTGAATTCAAGTACTGTGCCCTGAGCACACTGAATGACAAAACTTTGTTTCATATTACTGCTGGTGTTTAAGGTCAAAAGATGTCCTGGACTGCTGCCGCCGCCCCCACCCCCCACGCCAGAACATGCATGGAGTAACAGTGAATAATAGTGTGATTAGATATGGTTCCCCCACTTCCAGCTCATTCACTGAAATGCTGGTTCACAACCCAACTCAGAAGTAAAAAAACATGGAACATGCTTGATAGAATCTGGGGATCCACATGCAAAGAGCAGGAGCTGATGTACCATCTTTCATTTCCTACCATCCACCATCTTTTGAAACAAATAAAATGAGGTTGGAGTAAATAAATTCTCAGCACCATTTAACTTCAGGCAGCTGCCGGGATGTGCATGGGGTTATATTGGAAATCCACTACCAACAACTCCTTTGAGATTAAGCAGCAATGTGGAGCAGTTCACCATTTTGCTCAGAACATTATGCTGGATCCAGGGAGGGAGTCAGCCTCAGGAAAGGACACCTGCCTACTCAAAGAAGTAACGAGAAAAGTTAAAATATAGATATATTTGAGATGCCTGATGCTGCTCTTTCACTGATCTTTTCCAACTGTAACAAACATTTAACATATAACCAGATATTAAGAGGCTGAAAGAACACTCAAGACCTCGAAGCTGTGGTTAAACTTTGGTATCTATTCAGTTTCTTCTTGCAGCTGCAATACATCTTTGCACCAATTATATAGTGTATGTTAGAAAATGAGAACATGTTTTTGCAGAATTTAAACAATTACTGCAAAATATTTATTCTTAAATGCACTACTGCACATGTATGTATAAATAAATTGATAGCGTTATTTACACTTTATAGCAACTAAATAGCAAGAATATAAGCACTGTCATCTAATCTTTCAAGTGAAATATTAATTTTGAGGTAAGTATTTTGTTTTAAAGATTAATAACATCAATGCTTTCACATTATAACAGTGTGCCTGAAACTTTATTAAATATTTAGAGTACTAAAACAGTGCAGAATGGCTGCATTACTGCAAAACATCCACTAAATCATATGCTGAAAACAGTAAGTTCAGAAAATTGTTCTATTCTTTTAGTTTTTCTTTACACCCAACTCAAGTAATGTAATCTGTACAGTACAGTAATTAAATGCTACTCACAAAATTAGCTTGTCTTGTTAATAAATCCATAGTTTGATTGTACAAAGAAGTTTTCAGAATGCACTGCCACAGAGTTAACTCAGTGGTTACAATATTGGTGGTCTGTGCTGGAGCACTTGCTGATGGACCAGGTATGTTGGTTTCCCACATGGTGCTGACTCTTACTTATTTCCTGCTGTTAAACTGCATTAAAAAATACCTAGAAATATATTAAAGCTTTCCTAACACTACTTTTCCCATGTAAGCAATTGCTTATTACCAGAGTGACTTTACATTATTACAAATTGTAGGACAGTTATCTGTGAAACCATCTATTAAAACATGATCCACACTACGAAAAAGTTTGAGAAACTCTACGCTAATTTAAAAGTGAAATATCTGATAAAGTACAATCTTAACTGAGTATAAGATTTCTTAAGTTTTATTGATGAGCTATCATTTCAGGTAAGGAAAACCCCACATCAATCTATAAAATATTAAGGATATCTTCCTGTTAATCATCAGATTTGTTAGATTAGTTTTAAGATTACCCAGAGTGACCAATGAGGTTAAAACACTTTTTAAGATGAATTATCTCACCAAAATATTTACCTATCTGGACAAAATACTCTTTGTTATAATATAGGTTATAAAGCTGTTAAATTATTTTTGCATATTTCATATTTGCATATGCATATGTTGCATATTTCATAGCTGATTAACTGGAGAACGAAGAAAATGACTATAAGGAGAAGAAAGGCATTAACATATTCTAAATTACAATAAGTAACTATTTAGGAAAGAAAAACACATGAAAGGGCTTTTTTATCCCTAAAGTTTAACTGAGCATGAAATTTAGTTTTCATAAAATAAGGTTCCACTTAATTACTAGGCCACTTCAATCTGTTCTGCAATTTACCCCAAAGGCTACAGACGGTGGCTAATGGACAATGGTGTGAAAAGGATTTATTTTTATGAAAGTTGCAACTGAATTATTTCATTTTTTGTCAAACAGCGTAGATGGTACCCCAAAGAAGTTAAGAAATTAACCTTCAAGAAAACAATCCCTCATATAATAAATCCATTCTAACTTACCCTTACTTTATGTATGTTTTAACACGCTGAATTTTCCAAGTGCTCTTTGAGCGATCCCCTACCACTAAAAGCTTTATACTCCGCATTCTGCCAGACTAAACACTGATCCATTGACTAAATCAAAATATGACGCATTTTTGAAAAGCAAGACACACACTTAGTACAGGTGTCTTTTGTGTCCAGCTGTTTTGAGGGTTCATTCCTTATTTGTTTTTTTTGCACATTTTCACTATTTTAAAAAAAATACATTTCCAGGTGAACACAATTTGAAGGAACATATGCATTTTTTAAGAGTACTAGTGAACTTCATTTCACAGTCACCTAAAATTAGACAGGTTTTCACTGGTGCTAAAGTAGTGATATTTAAAAAGTAAACATACAAACTCAGGAGGGAAAAACATAATACAAGGTAACGATGGCTTTTCTTGAACACAGAGGCATTGACTGGTCTCTTGCTAACCACCCAGACTGAGAGCAACAAGGGAACCTTATTCATGCTGCCTTGCACTTCTCGGCTCGGAGGGGGAACGCGCCAGCCCAGCTCGGGCAGAGGAGCCCGCCCTGGGCAGTACTCTGTCTCCCCTCCCATTTCAGGCCGAGCGCTTCCTTGGGCACAACTGCCAGGAAGTGAAGCAGGCCCTGGCGGGATAAACTCACTATCCCGGGCACCCCCCGCTCGGTCCAGCTGAGCCCGCACGTCCACGTGCCCGATGGAGCAGCAGCGTTCCCCGCCAGTGCACTTAGGAGCGAGGGTGGAAGATCCACCGCGGGCTGCTCAGCACAGGGGCTGGGAGGTGTGTCCTCGCCGCGCTCCTGTCAAACGCTCACACCCGGCCCCCTGCAGCAAACGGGGCGCTGGGCTGGTGGGGGGAGCGGCTAGGCTCGGGGGGTGGGGAGCGAGCCGGGCATTTCCCAGCGCCGATCCCCCGCTCCGGGCAGGTAGATGCACAGCTGGGGGCACCCTCCGGCCGGGGGGCCGCGCTGAGACAGCCCAGCCAGGCGCCGGGCGGAGAGAGCCCGAGCCCCAGCACGGCGGGAGCGCACGGAGCGGCAGAACCGGCGCGTCCCGCTCCCCGTCCAGCCCCGCGGGACTCCGCTCGCTCCGCATCCGGCTCCGCGCAGCACAAGCCTTGGCGCGGGAGCATGCAGAAGAGCCCCTAGCGCCCCAGCCCGACGGGCGCGGATGCCCAGGCTGCTCCCCCCAAAACCCCGGGGACAGGCATCCCCCGAAGGGCGCAGCCGGGCTAGCGCCCGGTACCTGCCGCAAGAGGCACCGAGCCGGGGGCGGCTTTGCAGCCCGAGGAGGGAAAAGCCCCCACCAGCGGAGCCCGCGCCCCCCGGGGAACAAGGGAGCAGCTGCCCCGAGCTAGCCCCGCCCGCTCTTGCCTCCCCGCAGCGCCACGCCGCCGCCGCCGCTCACCGGGCCGGGGAGTCGCTGCCCGTGCGCCGCCGGCAGCCCTGGGTCTGTCAAGCAGCGCTCAGCTCCGCCGCCCGCACTCACGCCGCCGCCGCCATGTTAGTGGGGCGCCCGCGCATGCCCGCCAGCCGCACTGGGGGCCGCCACCTCCACCTCCTCCCCACAGCCCGCGCAAGGGGGCAGCCGGCTGCCTCCCGTCCTCAGATAGTGGGGCCCGCCTTCCCCTGCCGCAGGCGTGGAGTGCGAGGAGCCCGCCCGCCAGTCAAGGGCAGTGTTCCTCTTTGCTTCAGATTTCACGGGTCTGTGTCTACACAGCGGGCTGGGACTCAGGTTTGAGCCCACGCTTGGGTCTCTGTCCACATGCAGATCGGTCTGACCTCGGCTAGCAAGGATCCAGGTCCTAGGATCCTGCTGGGGACGGGAGTTCACCCCTGCGCCCCACCCTGACTGGCGTTTCAGCCCTGTCTTTTTGGAGTACTCAAATCAAGCAGCAGATCTGAGTCAAGCATAATTGTGAGCCGGCTGGAAACCCACTTAGTCCATCCATGGATACCACTTTGTTAAGTTGACTTAATAAGGTCACCTTTAAGTCAACTTAACCAAGTCAACCTAACTTTTTGTAGTGTAGACATAGCCCAGGAGAGGGGTGGATCTTGGCACTTCTATCCTTAGACTCACAAACCCAAATCAATGGACCTGAGCTCTCTGAGTGCTGTGGGTTTTTTTATTGCAGTGTAGATATATCTCAAATGGCATGAGGATGCTGAACCTCCCCTTCTGGCTATGCCACAGGGATCAATGAATGTGCGACTGTATATAATTATAATATACATACTCCCACACAATCCTACCCCCCCTGCATAGAGGTGCATACCTAGATAATTATACTGCTCTATAAATCAGTGTATATTCATTCCAACATATAATTATATATCTACTTTATGCATACATATAATATAAATAACTTACAGATACCTCTAGGTGTTTACATTAGTGTGTAATATATATCAAACAGAAACTAAAGGATTTTTATTACAGTTGCAAAGTCAAGCACTCAAAAGTTAGCAAATGCCAGAATGAAGATTGCCTGTTTATTCTTAATTTCCCCCTTGTGCCTATCCATTATGATAGTCTTTAATGAAATGAGCACATACTATTATTTCCATAGAACCCCTGCTCATTTAGTCCAGTGGATGAATAATGCTCATTTAGAGAACAGCCATATAATATTTTGTTTTCTCACTATTCAACATGTCTTTATTGCACACTATTCAAACCTTGCTTTGAAAACAGAATTATTAGGCATATTAGAATTATTATTAGGCACAGAGAGACTGAGATAAAACATTTCTACTAATTTTGGGTACCAAATTTGAGACAAGTAGGAGCTGATTTTACAGGACACTTAGCACAGTATAGCACTTCATATGTTCAAAGCACAGCTCCCATTGACTTCAATTACAGCTGTCAGTGATCAGCATTTAGGCAAATCAGACCCTAGGGTCTAAGTTCAGTACTCAGAAAATAAGAAACACAATTAACCCAAACTTTTCAGAGGTTTTCATTAAGTAACTTACCTCGAATCTGATAGAAACTCGGTAGCACAGATAAAAAATGGACTGCAATTTGAGCTGGATTGGTTTAAATCACTTATTTTAATCATGATTTAAAACAGCCAGCAAGAAACCTTAATTTAAATCAGGAATTTTAATCATATTATGCTTTTTTATTTTAGTTGTTTTCCTAAAGAAAGGTTTATTCTCACTGGTTGGTAGCTGTCAAAACAGGTTGATTCACAACTACATCGTCTTTCCACTAAATGTGGTGCTTCTTTTTGCTAACCATGAGGACACAATATATTTATAGATATACACATTTATAGATATACATATACATGTAGATATACACATAGATATAGACACAGATATAGATTATATCTATACATAGATATGCATAGACATGTGTAGCTATATCTATACATAGATATACATATAAACTGATATACATGTAGATATATACACATTTATAGATTTATCTATAGATATATCTATAGATATACACATTTATTTAAAAGCAAGCAGATATTTTTAACTTACATTTATTCGGATTTCTATTTGCTATTATTTTAGAAAATGATTAATGATGCATTTCTTATTTACTGGACCATGATTAATTTCTTTCTTGTCATTTCTATCAAGCTGCTTGTGGATGGAATGCAAATTAAAACACACAAAAACAGTATTTATTTATTTATTAAATAAAATTACCTAAAATATGCTAGAAATGTAAAAAAATTTTGTATACCGAAGTGTATCTGACCATGTTTTGATAACTTATTTATTAAACAAAGGATGTATTATCTATAGTTGGAATGTTCATTTGATTATTTCTGGCAACTATGTCCTAATATTTTAGACCTAATAAATCTCATCCTCTCACACCTAATTTTATATGTAAATTGATAGTGAAATCAAGCTTTCATACTTTTTCAACTCCCAATTAGTTTCTTAACTTTGAATGAACTGTAGTAATTTAACTGGCTAAATAAACTGAATAAACTGAAAAGAAGAAATTATTTCTTGTGCACCTGCAGAAGAAGTTACTGCTGTCAAAAGCTGGGCTAGTTCTTCAGCAAAGCCTGGTTCAAGGTGCTTGTCGAGTGACTTCCAGAAGTTCAGTGGTTTGACTTTTTTTTAAACTTAAGGACAAATATTTATTAAAAATTTTTTGTATTTAAATTATTTTAATAGAGTATTATTTGTAGGGCTTATCAATAGTGGTCTATTTCAAATTAAATGTTGAATGGGTTTATTTAGAAAAGTTATTTAGTTTAAATTAAAAAGATTGATTCAAATTAATTTTATTTAAATATTGTTTTAAGTTTTTAAAAAAAAGAACAGATTTTATTCACCCTGGATAGTATTTAACCATGGGAGCATCCTTTCCCTCCTCCTGCAATCTCTTGCCTCAATCACAACACTCATTTCTTCTTATGAAACAGTGGCGCTACAGACTAGAATCTCTTTCATTACACAACACTGACTCATCCCCAGAATAGGTCTTTATGAACTAAATTAAACAATAGAAGTCCTTTGGAAAAAAACTGTATCTGATCATCTAATTAAAGACTATCATAATGCATATGCACAAGGTAGCCAACTAAGTTTGTAAGCGCAACCTTAATTATAGCATATCCTATCTTTTGAGTGTTAAGCTTCATTCCATTATATGGCATCAAACTGAAACTCACATAGTCCATCAGCAACATTGGAACCTTTAGGTCCATTGCACAGACCTCTGCCATTTGAGCCAAAGGACTAACTCATAGCAGTAGTAGGTTTTCATCCTCTTTGTGGATCAGCACTAGAGAGGGGAAGGTCTATTTGCCCATGGGTTTCCCAGATACTTAAGAACAGAAGAATACCCATATTGGGTCAGACCAATGCTTCATCTAGCCTGGTATTCTGTCTTCTGACATGGCCAACGCTAGGTGCTTCAGACAAAATGAACAGAATAGGTAATCCTCAAGTGATCCATGCCATCAGCCATTCCCAGCCTCTGGCAAACAGCAATCCCTGCCTATTTTGGCTAATAGGATAGCAGAGGACTTGTAAATCTCAGGAAACCTAGGTTCCATTTTAGGCTCCAAAGGAAAGCATACTCTCATGAATACAGACCTTTCTGCCTGTTCCTCTAAGCTTTCCCCCTTCTGTCCTGTCCCTGTCCCACTTCTGTCTCTTCCTCACCTTTGGCTCATTGTCCCAGTCCCATTCTTCTATCATTCCCAGTGCCAACCACCAAACCCCAGGCTTCTCATCTCAGACACAATCTCTTTGCGGCAAAGACTTAGCCCAGTCAGTTCTAGATTCCCAGTCCAGGCTTCCCATCTGAGTCCATCTCTCCTGCCCACTTCCAGCTGAGTCTTCTTGCCCAGCCAGTCTCAATTAAATCCCCTACCCTCTCCACTCCTCCTCCCCAGTCTCCTTGTTCAGCTAGTCCCAGCTCTCTCTCCAGAACACACATACAACTCCTTGTCCCTAGTCTCCTTGTGCAGCTTAGTTCCAAAGGGATAGCTGTGTCAGTCTAGTTCAGCAAAACAAACAAGGAGTTCTGTGGCACTTGTAAAGACTAACCAATTTATTTATATTTATAAATATATAAATTATATAGTTATATAATGTATTTATATTTATAAATATTTATATTTATAAATAAATCGGTTAGTCTTTACAAGTACCACAAGACTCTTTGGGTGCATCTACACTTAGAAATTAAGTTGATTTAGGCTTGCTTAAGTCGACTTAATATAATCTGCGTCCACGCTACATTTTCCTTAAGTCGACTTAAGCAGCTGCTTAAGTCGACTTAAGGAAAAATAAAGTCGACTTTATAAAACCTCATTTAAAGTCGACTTTACTGGCTAAGTCGACTTAGCCAGTGTGGACGTGGAGTAGCCCTAAGTCGACTTTAAGTCGACTTAGGGGGCTTTAGGGCTTCCCCACTGCCCTTCCTGCCAGGGTGGCTGGCACAGCCACAGCCTGGCGTGCCCTCCCACAGGGCAGGGCAGAGCCCTGCCCACCCTGCTCCTATGCCCTGCCAGGGTCCCTGTCCCGCTTTGCCCCATTGTACCAAGGTACAATGGGGCAAAGGCTGAGCCCCCTGGCACTTGGCAAGGGGTGCCCCCCCCTGCCACCGTGGACCTGTCCCAGGTCCACCTGGCCCCTACAAGTTGACCTAGGTGTCCAGTGTGGACACTCTAAGTCGATTTGGCAGGGTCCCCTCTAAGTTGACTTAAATTTTGAGTGGGGACATGCTAAGTCTACTTAAATTAACAAGTGTAGACATAGCCCTTGTTTGTTGTGCAGATAGGTAGTTCAGTTTCTCCCTCCCAGCACTTAATCCATTCTACTTCCACCTGAAGTAGACACCCTGCATGGAAAATTTCAGTCCAGATAGTTAAAGGAGTCAAAATGTTAAAAATCTGAAATCAATCTTATAATGTGAAATATCAGATAACCTTAATAATAGGTAGAGCTACCAGCCATACCATCTATAATATATATATAAGTATTTGTATGTATGACATTTAAAGTGGTCACATTACACATATGGTCACAATCATATAATGCATATTATAATATACAAACAGGTCCATCAGATAGATAGATAGATAGATAGATAGATAGATAGATAGATAGATAGA
>ML685798.1:3176941-3231160 GCA_007922175.1 Pelusios castaneus
AGATAGATAGATAGATAGATAGATAGATAGATAGATAGATAGATAGATACTGGGTAGAATATTCCAAAATGCCTAAATGACATGCAAGCTTAAGTTTCATTTTCAAAAGTAGTTTAGGTTAAGATAGAACATGGGATCCTAAGTCCATTTCAGCCAAGTCCAAGCCCCTAGGCACTTTTGAAAATTTTATGCACTAAACATGGATATATTCATATACTGCTCATTAGAACACCACATACATTACAAGTTATTAATAGTTCTTTTTTATCACTTTCACTAGATGCTTCATAAGAAACACAGGCTATGTCTACACTAGAAAAGTTAAGAGGGACTCCTTCCCCATAATGTAAATATGTTCACTTTGTAGACAATGCTGAGGAAGCAAATAGAATAAAAAATATGCAGTTCCAAACGAGCAAGAAAATTTAAGACAGAAGGACATGACTGCATATATCCCTAAATACACAATATGATATATAACAATTATAGTAACTATATATAGTCATACAGTCATTTTTAAATCTACTAATAGATAAATACATAGAGAGTAATGATTAATTTGATATAATACTTTTGCTTTTCAGCTATAATCTCAGGAAAATGTAGATAAGCATTATTATTTTCATTTTACAGATAGGTACACAGACTTGCCCAAAGTCCCACAATATGTCACTGGGAGAGTGAGGAGGAAAAATCATATTTCCTGGTGCTTACTTCCTGCTGATTCCATAATTATTTGTAGGACTTGAAAAATCCATTTACGCTGTGGTATCTACACCATTAGTTTCTGCACCTATCTGAGTTTTCCTTTAAAAAAAAAGTTTTTAGCTCTAGTTGGTTGCAGAGAAAACCTTTCAAAAGTAAACTGATATAATGTTATATACTAATAGTTTTTGCTGCTGTTCATACAATTCCCAAACAGACTGAAATTAACAAGACTAACTAGTTTTAATGCCGCTATTCAAAACCCTGTGGCAGCTGTGAGACTGACAATAACCAGCAGAGAAGAGAAGACAAAAATAAAGTTAAGCAAGAAAACATAGCACATGACAGGGATGATCAAGAACTGAAAAAGAGAGAGCTCCTTTTCCCCCTCAGCAGCCAAAGGGAACCAAATGGCCTTCAAATGCATCATTCACCCAATAGCTAGGGTCTGATGAAGAAGAAGGGACTCTCGTAGGAAAGCACTAAGAAAAAAATCCCACACCCATCCATTTTCCAGTAGCTGTGAGTGAGTACTGGGCTTGTCACTAGGATATTGCTCAGAGAGTTTTCTGGACAACCTACTTATCTTTTGTATCAACCTATGGCTAGTGAATTTAGTCCTCTAGCTAGTAGGTGTCTGGAACACTTTGCAGTTTCTGACTATTACGTATACATATGTACATTATGTAATATATTGTTATATATTTTGTAGGGAAATTCCTTCACTTTATATTTGTTTTACAGACATTTTCAGTGTTCTCTTATGGGAAAGGATTTTACCATTTTGTGAAGCAATAAGCAATGCTGATAGCTCTCCCAACAAATCAAGTGTTTCAATAAGATGTTTAAAAATGTCCCTCATAATTTTGATCTCTCCTTCATTCAAACTGTCAAAACAGGACACCTCTGTATAGAAAATCTGCAGAAAGTATGATAGGATGATCAATGCTTTTATCCAGAGCCACAGTTTACGTATTAATATAGGTCTGAATTCTGCTTCTGATTATGTAAGTTCAATGGGAGTTGCAAGCATATCTCTGAAGACAACATTTGGTCCTTTGTTGGGTATGAAGACGGTCTATTTCGGAATGGAGAAATTAGGCTCAGTGTGAATGGTCTGAATAACTCAGACTCAGATGTCGTACAAGTCCCAAATGTATGACACTGAATCATGTCTGCAATAAACCCTTTTTCTATTGTGCTTTTTATTTTTTGCATGTTTACAGGAAACCACCTCCTGCTTTATGGATTTAAACTGTTTAAATAGATTAAAAGAGCAGGAATAATTAACTAGCAACTGTAAATAACATTAATTACAATTATATTTGGAAAATAAACATTAATCGTTGCATTCATCATAATATATACACATAACATGTTCTCATTTATATATATAGAACTAATTTCATTAGAAGAAAAAAGATCAAATTCTGCTCTCATTTACATGCCTGTAAGCCTGAAAGAAGTCCACTGTTTTACATAAATGGGTATAAATCTGAAGAAACATCAATTGAGATCAAAATTCGGTGCATTGTTAGAATATTTTACAATGTTAGTTAGACATAATTTGGGCAACAAGGAAAGAAGTAAAGCTGAGAAATTGATTTCAATAGAATCCTGGCTTGAGCTATAAGTAATTGTTTTGCCATCAGAAAGGCACTGATTGCAATCTATTAACCAAGACAGCTACATAGATTTGCTTTATTTGATTCCCTTTCTGTATGGTGTAAATGCATCCCGTATGTTGTGGGACAAAGGGAAAATTATATTTGTTTTTAAAATATGAGATAAAAACCTATATAAGATATAAAATTTGAGTTATATCAAGTTTCCTATAATCTCAGTTTCATGTTATCACATTTGTGAGGTAAGTAACGTACATGAATAGAATATGAGATGATGAGAGATTTATGTAGAATGGATATAAAAACAGAGTTTGTAATGAATAAGGCGTGAAACACAGACATGGTGGCAAGAAACAAAAACTTCATTTTCTGGCCATAGTCATGTGACCTAGTTGAGGTTTTTCAAAAACAGATACCCCATTATGTACCATAGGTAAGTGTTCACTATATGTATTGAACATTTTAACAATGCACATTAGCCCAAATTCTACTTTCTCTTGCAGTATGAATCTAGAATAACTCTATTGCATTCATTGGAGATACTCCAGATTTTTACCCATGTAAATGAGAGCAAAATTTAGTCTACTGTCTTTTGGTATAATTAATTCCTATGTGTATAGATCAGAATCTTATGTGGATCCTATAATCTTTTCAGTATAAATATGACAACCATTTTTGTTTTATTTTCCAAATATAATTGTATGAATGTTGTCTAATTTGTTCACAGTTACTGCAGGTATCTCTTCTTACTTTAGTTACTCGAGATATAACTCAAATAAACAAGAACAAAATTTGTTCTCTTTCCCCTTAACATAATTAGTCCCCACTTACAGTACAATTAGTTACAGTTGCATCTTCTGATTAAAAAAAGATCAACTGCAAATGAAACATAGGGCCAATAAAAAGAAATAACAAATAAAACACTCCAAAAATTACTGGCTCTGGAATTTAGTGCTTTCTGTTCACAGAGCCACTTCTTGTTCTCAGACGGTTCCTTCTGCAGTAGTTTATTCGGCTGCTGGAGTGGATTTATTGCCTAAAGTCTATGGTTCCAGTCCCTCATTCATTGACAGGGTGGGCATATATTAATTTCTGTTCAGTTAGGAGTAAAGTAAGCCACATTCTAGATGTTCTCAAGAATGTGAGACCCAGTATCCTTGTCTCAAAGATGCTCTACACATCACACTAGCTGCCAATATTCCCTGTGGAGTGTTTGAAAGCTACACAGTGACAGGATGTAGGGATAACTTATACTAGTAGCAAGGCAGTATGCCTATGTCTACACTTGAAAAGTTAGGTCGACTTTATGAAGGCGACTTAATAAGGTCGACTTTAAGTCGACTTAAAGTCGACCTTATTAAGCCGACTTCACAAAAGTCGACTTAACTTTTCAAGTGTAGATGTGGCCCCTTTTCGACCTTATTAAGTCGACTTAATGTTTTAAGTCGACTTAATAAGCTCCACCAGGGGGCTAATCCCTGTCTCCACTGGCTTAAGCTGACTTAATAAAGTCGATTTAAGCGCTAGTTTGAATTAAAACGAGGTGTTATTAATTCAAACTAACTTTTCCTTAATTCAGCTTAAGGAGCAGCTTAAGTCAATTTAAGGAAAGCCCAGGGTTGACATGGAGTATTTTAAGTCGCCTTAAGCCTCCTTAAGTCAACTTAATTTATAAGTGTAGATCACCCCATGGGAGTTACTATATCACCTGAGCATTTGCCTGCCTGTGGGGGAATACTGAGGAGGCTGTTTTCACCAAGTGTCAGACTGCTTTGTACTAGGAGACCAAAGCAAAGCATAGAATCATAGAATCATAAAACGGGAAGGGACCATGAGAGGGCATTGAGTCCCCTGAACTCATGACAGGACCAAGTACCATCTAACCATCCCCGACAGGCATTTACTCTTTAAAATTTCCGATGATGAAGAGTCCGCAACCTCCCTAGGCAACTTATTCCAGTGGTTAATCACCCTATGAGTTAAGTATTTTTTCTAATGTCCAACCTAAACCTCTCGTTAAGCCATTTGCTTCTTGTCCTATCATCAGCGGTTAAGAAGAATAATTTTTCTCCCGCCTCCTTGTAACAACCTTTTAGGTACTTGAAAACTGTTATCGTGTCCCCTCTCAGTCTCCTCTTTTCCAGACTAAACAAACCCAGCTCTTTCAATTTTCCCTCATAAGTCAAGTGTCCCAGACCTTTATCATTTTTGTTGCTCTTCTCTGGACTTTCTCCAATTTGTCCACATCTTTCCTGAAATGAGGTGCCCAGAACTGGACACAATACTTCAGTTAAAGCCTAATCAGTTCAGAGTAGAGTGGAAGAATTACTTCTTGTGTCTTATGTGACCGGGGCCTGGGTTACCCTCCTGGACGTGCAAAAATCAGGACAAGCTGCAAAACCGGGAGCCAAACTCCCCAAACACTGATGGGCGGTACACAAACCAATTTCCCTATCAGTCATAAACGGGCTTCTGGCACTCCACACTGGGTACCAAGAAATCTGCCCAAAATAGAAACAGCCACCTTTGTTGCACTCCAGCTCCTCTGGTTTCCACCTAGCCACACAGTCCCTTAAAGAAATAGGTTGTCCTGACCCCAAAGGGCCAGCCACATCACACAGAACAATATAGGTTGGGATCTTACCCAAAATACCACACAGGTAGCCAATCCTTTAGTAACTACAACTAAAGGTTTAATATAAAAAAGAAAAGAAGCAAAATATGAGAGATGTTAAAGGGTCAAAGTGAATCACATATATACAAATGATTTAAAGTTCATGTAAAGCAGTTTGCAGACTTTTTCCTCTGGAGTTTGCAGATTGTTCCTCTGGTAAACACCCAGCACCCGGGTGGGCCTCAATCCTTTGTTCAGTCTCAGAGGAATAGTTCCAGAGATGGGTGTTGGCTGTAAACTGAAGACTTGAGACAAGATGGAGTCAGGGCTGCTGCCTGTTATCACCTCTGGCATTCTCTATGCTATGTGCAGTTCTTTCCAATCAAAATAGAGTTGAGTCACATGTTCAAGTCCTAATGGCTCAACAGGTTCCTCCCTGAGCCCATTGTACCTGGGAGCTTCCTTAATTGGCCATTAAGGAGACAATGGGTGCGTCTACACTTGTAAATTAAGTCAATTTAAGCTTGCTTAAGTCGACTTAATTTACTCTGCGTCCACACTACATTTTCCTTAAGTCAACTTAAGCAGCTTGCTAAAGTCGACTTAAGGAAAATTAAGTCAACTTTATTAAACCTCCTTTAAAGTTGACTTTAGGCTTAAGTCGACTTTCTAAAGTCGAGTTAAGCCAGTGTAGACCTGGAGTAGCCCTAAGTCGACTTAGAGTTGACTTAGGGCTCTCTAGGACTCCCCCACTGCCCTCCCTGCTGGGGGGGGGGCACAAGGGGAGCCTGGCATGCCCTGCTCTGCCCACCCTGCCCCTATGCCCTGCCAGGGTCCCTGTCCCCCCCAAAGGCTGAGCCCCCTGGCAATTGGCAAGTGGTGCTCCCCCTGCCACCGCGGATCTCTTCCAGGTCCACCTAGCCCCTAGAAGTTGACCTAGGCATCCAGTGTGGATGCTCTACGTCGACTTTGTAAGTTCCCCCCTAAGTCAACTTAATTTTATAGTGTGGACATGGTAAGTCAACTTAGGCCTTGTACACATGCTCACTTTATCGAGCATTAACAATCATTACGGCGTGATACCAACAACAGCGTACACACGTGCAATAGGGCTGTTGCGCGTTAACTGCCTTGTTGTAGTGCAATACAAAAACCACCTTGACGACGGTGGTAGCGGTTAACGCGGAACAGATGTTGCGCCTTTCCACTCGTGTGTACGCTTACCACGCAATGATTGGCCTCCGGAAGTGTCCCAGCATTCCAAAGTCGTCCTCTCTGGTCTTCCCCCCACCTGCTCTGTGGCCGTGATGAAACAGTCCCCGCCCTGATCAGATTCCCGGGATTTTCAAATTTCTCGTCTGTTTCACTTCCTGTTCTCTTCCTCGTGGCGTGGAGTGCAGCTCCGATCATCAGTAGCAATGGCGGCCCGTCGTGGAAGACGCGCACCCCTTTGGAGCACTGCAGAAGTGCTGGACCTGATCAGCATCTGGGGAGAGTCTGCTGTGCAGGCGCAGCTAAGCAGCAGCAGGCGAAATTATGATACATTTGGCATAATTTCTCGGGCCATGTCAGAGAGAGGTTATGATAGAGACACTGTGCAGTGCAGATCAAAGGTGAAGGAGCTCAGAATAACCTATCACCGAGCGAAGGAGGCAAACCGCCATTCGGGATCAGCGCCTGCTACATGCAGGTACTATAAGGAGATCGAAGCCATCCTCAATGGGGACCCCACAACCACTGCAAAGAGTCCCGTGGACACATTGGCCCCCCCTCATCCAGTGAATGTCAGACCCGAGCAGGATGAGGACGTGATCAATGAGGAGGAGGAGATGGAGGATGACCTGGAGGAAAGCGCAACAGCGTGTAGCCGGGAGCTCTTCTGCACCCCTGCTGAGACGTCCACCCAAGATATGAATTGCAGCGTGTCCTCTGAGGCGGCAGAGGGGGGTTCCTCTTTCGTGCAGCTATGGCTCCTGCTAAAATATCATTGTCCGGGGCGGGGGTGCTTGCTGTCTCAGTCCCCGCTGTGCACG
Organism: Pelusios castaneus; assembly: GCA_007922175.1. Lineage (NCBI taxonomy): Eukaryota > Metazoa > Chordata > Testudines > Pelomedusidae > Pelusios > Pelusios castaneus. Next base: position 3,183,919 of record ML685798.1, read on the forward strand.
CTCTTTACTCTGCATTCATTAGAAGTGCATCAACACAAGCAGTGATTGTCAAAAAATCATCTGTATTTAGGTCAGTAAAGGTTTCCTCGATGTACCTCCAGAGCCTACTACTTAGGTTAGATGGGAGAGCGTTTGTGGCTACGCTCCCAAAGACGGATACTCTGCCTTGCCAGCTGCAAAGCACAGCCCTAGGAACCATGGCAGCACACAGTGCAGCAGCATACGGTGCTGGCTTGCAACCGGTGGCATGTAGGATATGTATTCTAGCTGGCAGGGGCACTCTGAGGAGAGAGCTATCGGGTTCCATCTGTGTGCCCTGTGCAGAATGTTAGCCCCCAGTAAGCTTTCTATTAGGACGTACCATGTCCGCTTCAGCGAAGCATAGGATGTTGACTGCCCTGCACCTTCCAGTGGAATGTGCTACTGGAAGGTTACATTGGTTATCTAGGCTCTGTGTTAACAACAGCTTTATTATTTTTCTTTTTTTCAGATTCGACCTTCACAAGGCCGGTGTCTACCCCAGCTGACTGCATGAGAAACATTCGGCGGCGTGCTTGAAGAAACAGGGAGGATATGTTTCAGGACCTGCTGAAAACAGCACAGGAATCCGCGAGGGAGAATCGAGCCTGGAGAGAGGAATCCCAACAGAGGAGGCAGAAACACAGGGACGAACTGATAAGCGTGATGAAGGAGCAAACAGAACTGCTCAAGAGCATGATTGCTTTGCAGACCCAGGCGATTAATGTACGGGCTCCACTCCACACAATTCAGCCGTGTCTGCCTCCCACACCCCGTAGTCCTTCAAAGAATTTCTTTGAAGGCCACCCGTCCCCCTGGTACACTGCAACATCCAGCCCCCCCCCGAGCTACTTTTTAGAGACCCGCAGCTACACCCACCTGTAACCCCCCCCCTTTAGGTTTTAATAAAAACAGTGACAAATAATTTGAAGAGTGGCTTTATTTGTACATATTGAAAATCTCATAAGGTGCACCTGATGCATCCTGGAAGTTAACTAGGGGAGGGCATCACTGAAATGGTCCCTGAGTGCCTCCCTTATGCGAGCAGCTTCTCCTTGGGCCCCCCTAATACTCCTAGTGCCTGGCTGTTCGTATGCTTCCTCGAGGCGCTGTGCCTCCATAGCCCACCCCGGGGAAAACTTTTCTCCCCTACGTTCACAAATGTTATGAAGGACACAGCACGACGCAATCACAGCAGGGATGTTGTCCTCCGCCAAGTCCAGCCTCCCATACAAACATCACCAGCGCCCTTTTAAACGGCCAAAGGCACACTCCACAGTCATTCTGCAGCGGCTCAATCTGTAATTGAACCGCTCCTTGCTGCGATCTAGGTTCCCGGTGTACGGCTTCATGAGCCATGGCATCAGTGGGTATGCTGGGTCTCAGAGGATGACTATGGGCATCTCCACATCCCCCACAGTAATTTTTTGATCTGGGAAGAAGGTACTCCCTTACAGCTTCCGGTACAGACCAGTATTCCTGAAAATGCGGGCATCATGCACCTTTCCCGACCACCCAGCATTGATGTCTGTAAAACGCCCCTTGTGATCCACGAGTGCTTGCAGCACCATGGAGAAGTAGCCCTTCCTGTTGATATACTCGGTCGCAAGATGGTCTGGAGCCAAAATCGGGATGTATGTGCCGTCTATGGCTCCCCCGCAGTTAGGGAATCCCATGGCAGCAAAGCCATCCACAATCTCACGAACATTGCCCAACGTCACCGTCCTCCATAGCAGAACGCGATTGATGGCTCGGCAGACTTGTGAGAGGGCTAATCCGACGGTGGACCTCCCGACTCCAAACTGGTTTGCAACCGACTGGTAGCAGTCAGGAGTTGCCATCTTCCAGACAGCAATCGCAACACGCTTCTCCACGGTTAGGGCTGACCTCATGTTGGTGTTTTTACATCGCAGGGCAGGGGCCAACTCTGAACACAGTTCCAGAAAGGTTGCTTTCCACATTCGAAAGTTTTGTACCCACTGCTCGTCATCCCACAGCTGCATAACAATGCGATCCCACCACTCGGTGCTCGTCTCTTGTGACCAGAAACGGCGTTGCACAGTGTGCAGATGATCGGTGAAGGAGCTGAGCAACGCGGTGCTGTTGCTCTGCATGGCATCAATCAGCCCCTGCTCCTCAGCGTCCTCGTCTGACTCGGAGCTCATTGCATACTGAGCAACCAGCCGAGATGTATTTAGAATGCTGAAGGTGACAGTGGAGATCAGAGCAGGATCCATGCTGTCGTTGTTGTGATTGCTCGCAAGTAGTACGTCACTGCACTGTTGAAAATAGGCGCGAGTTGCTATTAGCAACGAGGAAGACGCAAGGGGAACACAGTGCACCACGGGAAACTGAGATTTTACCCATGGCGCTTTGCGTTCCTTTCCTTCATCCCATGATTCCAAGCGCAGACTGAGGGAAAATTGAACTGTGGGATAGGTGCCCAGAATTCATTGCGCTACACCGCGATATTGCAAAGAATTCTGTTGCGTTACAAGGAGCGACGTGTGTACGTGCTATCCCACAATAAAGGTCACGTGTTTTTTATAGCGCGATTGCCATGTTGCGCTTTAATCTGATCGTGTGAACATAGCCTTAGCTAAAGTCGACCTAAATTAACAAGTGTTGACATAGCCAATGTCTGTAGACATCCTGTCTGGGGAGTTTCCCCAGAATCAAACAAGTTAAAGTATAGATATAACAGCCATACTCCTAACTTCTAATACAAATACAATTCCTACACATAAACTATATAATCATTCCCAGCAAATTACTACCTTTCTATTGATACCAAACATGGCTTAGTTCCCATGGATTATAGCAATTATGAGATAGTAATACAAAATAATATCATAAATGGTTCCCTAAATCCGGACAGTGTCACATCTTACTTACAATATTCCTATTAATACATCCCAGAATGATGTCTGCTTTTTTGCAACACTGTTACACTGTTGACTTATATTTAGCTTGTGGTCCAATATGACACCTAGATCCCTTTCCACAGTACTCCTTCCTAGGCAGTCATTGCCCATTTTGTAGGTGTGCAGTGGGTTGTTCTTTCCTAAGTGGAGTACTTTGCACTTGTCTTTATTGAATTTCATTCTATTTACCTCAGACCATTTCACCAGTTTGTCCAAATCATTTTGAATTGTGATCCTATCCTCCAAAGCACTTGCAACCCTTCCCAGATTGGTGTCATCCGCAAACTATAAATGTACTCTCTATGCCATTATCTAAATCATTGATGAAAATATTGAACAGAACCGGACCTAGAACTGATCCCTGCAGTACCCCACTTGTTATGCCCTTGTAGCATGACTGTGAACCATTGATAACTAATCCCTGGGAGTGGTTATCCAACCAGTTATGCACTCATTTTATAGAAGCTCCATCTAGGTTGGAATTTTCGTAGTTTGTTAATGAGAAGGTGAGGCAAGACCGTATCACAAGCCTTTTTGAAGTCTAGATATACCACATCTACCACTTCCCCTTTATCCACCAGGCTTGTTATCCTGTCATAGAAAGCTTTCAGTTTGGTTTCACTTTATTTGTTCATGAGAAATCCATTCCAACTATCATTTATCACTTATTCTTTTTTAGATGTTTGCAAACTGATTCCTTAATTATTTGCTCCCTTATCTTCCCTGGTACAGAAGTTAAACTGACTGGTCTCTAATTCCCAGGATTGTCCTTATTTCCTTTTATATTGATGGGCACTATATTTGCCCTTTTCCAGCCCTCTGGGATCTCTCCCATCTTCCATGACTTTTCAAAGATAATAGTCAATGACTCAGATATCTCCTGAGCTAGCTCCTTGAGTACTCTAGAGTGCATATCATCAGATCTTGGTAACTTGAAGACATCTAACTTGTCTAAGTAATTTTTAACTTGTTCTTTCCCTATTTTAGCTTCTGGTCCTATCCCAATTTTACCCAAGCAGGAAAAATTAATGATAATAATCCCAAGCAGACTTAGTTCATAGGAGACTTGGGAATTACTGTTGTATTCTATAATTCTATCTGGAAGAATTGTATCCAAATTCACCCTCTGTGGAAGAATTATGCCCCAAAATCTGAATTTCTTTCTTTCTTTCTTTCTTTCTTTCTTTCTTTACAAAGTGAATGTTTGTAAGCCAGTGCCCTGTTGTCTTGCTGAATTGGCAGAGAGCCAAAAACAACTTAAGCGCTATAAACTGTCCTATTCATGGCCCTGTGGACTTCATAATGCCACAGCCTCAGAATTCAGCATTTCTGATATAGGATTTGCTTGTAAACTGCAGGCATCTCCTTGCCTTGCTGGGACCTGCCTACTGTCTTCCTGCTCTGCAGCTTTCCCTACAAGAGGAAGCTAATTAAATTACAGTGCATGACCTACAGTTCCATGGTGCATGGCAGCGTAGGGACTCATTTGGGAGTCAAAACTGGAGTTCAGCTTCTAGCTAAAGAGAAGGTAGGAGTGAAGTATAGAATGGCCATCTGGACTGATTGTGGAACAGACCAGCAGCTGTGGTTTGGCAAGCTAAGAAAACGACCTATTAAAGTTGACTAAAGGCTCCCCACTTTCCTGTTCAGGAGGTTCCAAACTGGGCCACCTGGACACCCTTGTGACCACCAAGGCCCATGCTGCTGGAGAACACAGTAAAAGGGAAAAAAGTGACAAACAATCATTGCTGAATGTAGGCATCAAGGTATTTTACATCAATAATTAGTTTTCAATATGGGCTATGGTGTGTGTGTGTTTGAGGATGGGAATGATGGGTATTTAGAATAAATTAATTTTCCTATGAAATTTAGTGGTTCTTGTTGCATAATTTGTCCCCACTGCACTGTGTAGTAGACAGAACCCTGCCTATGTATCTTAAATTGAGTCTTTAAAAATAAGAACAGGAAAAAAGCCTATTTCTTCCTCACTGCAGCTTTGAAACAGAGGGTGAAGAAAGATGTAATCAGTCACCTTTGAACTCAGCATTTCATGATTTAGCTTAGAAAAAGAGATCCAGTCTTGAATAGGAGCCTGGAATAAGCAAGTTCCAGAGAAATTGGTCTGCTTCTGTAAATGCCCTGCCTCCAGGTCCTGCAAGCATCAACCTGAGGACACTGAAGCACGTCCAGATGAATATAGACCAAAGATAAAGAGGCAATGTTTACAGTAACCTGGACCTATCCATTTCAGACCTTTTATACAATGACCAGAACACTATTTCAACCAGTCAGTTGGCAGCAGGTGCAGAAAGTTGCCCATCCAACTAAGAAGGCAGTCAGCTGTATTCTGAACTAACCAGTGCTCCCAAGTGACTTCCACAGAGAGTCCCATTTAAAGCGCTTACAAAGTCCAGCTGAGATATCACAAATGTGTGAAGAACTGAAATGAAATCTACATCTGAAATTAACAGTAAATAGTTTATGCTCTTTGCTCTCACAATGTCTGTTTAATTCATTCCAATTTAGAATGATGTGCTACATTTTAATTTTGTACTAGATTTTATAATACAAATGCTGATAGGAGAAAAAGAAATCTCATGTTTAACATACTTCACAGGAAAATGTGCTAATGTACCACCATTAATGTGCATACGGTATTTTTAGAGTAGTTTGGAGAAAAACATAAATTATTAATGCTAGTTTTCTGTCACTAGTATAATACCAATAGAAAACTTTAGATAGGGTGTCTAGAACAGCTGTCATTGAGATTCACATTTACCACAGTTAAATCCTGTCCTAAGGATAAAACAAAACTGTAGGAGCTCATACAACTGCGAGGCAAATCTTCGCAAATACTGATTTTATAATGGCAAGCAACATATCTGTTCAAGCTAACAATGACACTAAAACACAAAGGGCTGTATCTTGGTCTCACTAACATTGGTGTGTAAATCAAGGGTAACTCCACTGAAATAATTGAAAGTATACTGGTGTAAACTTGGGGCCAAGTAGCATAGAGAAAAGTAGTATTAAAATATGGAACTCTCATTCCCATTATACCAGCTTCACATTCCATTGACCTTGATGGAATCACTCACTCCACTAAGTGAAACTGAAGGGAGAATTGGGCCCTACCCTATTACTGTCTAAGTCCTGTTTATTCAACATCAGAGAGAAAGATGAAATAGGTCAACCAAAATGTTGATGATACAAAAAGTGATGAGGTACCAAATATTGCAATAAATATATACTTTATAAGGATGAGCCAAGTTCTGCTTCTATTATGGTCAGGAGCATCAAGGACTTTGTGTATGGTTTTTCATTTATTTGATTAGTGCACCAAGAATTATAGCTCTATTCAGAGAGGTAGTTTACTTTAGTTTTAAATGACTCATGTATGTATTTGAAAAGAATATAAATTTCTAGATAGCACAGAATGCACCCATTGTGAGAGTCCATCATAAACGTGAATAATATGATAGATGTCATACTGCAAATTAACAGCATCTGTTCCTCTAAAATAAACCCATGGAGGTTAATGTGGTTTGCCCTACTAAGTGCCATTGGCAGCTCATAGCTCTGTTTTTAAATTATGAGAGACTTGCTTTGCCAGTAGCTCTCATCTTGTAGGTCACGCAGGAATAATTTTTTTTAATATAAAAAACATGTATAGTTTAAACAGAGTGCATATCAGTGAAGAGTTGTTATTACAAGATGTTTGATTCATTTGGATCTATTAAGGGCATATGTTCCTTCCACCTATGGGTGCTCCAAGATCACTATAGACCTCAGGACTTATAGGGCTTTAGGAAGTTGACCCCTCCCCCTCATCATTTCCATAAACGGACAAATCTAGCTCCATTCATCTCTATAATGAGTGAAGCGAGAGGAAACTCTAAGTAAAATAAGACCCATGATTAGAAAACCGTAGGCCTGAACCTATAGTCCTCACCTGAGCTAAATTCTTATTAATTTCCATTTAATTTTTTAATACTTCAAAGCACTTTCATTGGATACACTTTTAAAATCAACATAGCCAGTCTGATTTCCAAGAACACTGGGAATGATGCCACAGCAGATGAAGAATTCCTCATAATTAAATTGTGTTATTGTAAAATACAGAAATAGTCCTTACATACATATTCCTGTCTTGAATTTCTTTTAACAGATAAGAGGTTAAAAGAAAAAGGGAGGTGGTGAGGAAAAGAAAAATATATTACCTCTATTTCAAATAGATCTAATTTTTTGAGTGAGGTTTTCCTAGTGTTAGATAAAAATAACATTGAGAAACTAGATGTTCTCCAAATAGCCTACCAAAAAGGCATCAGAAAATACAAAATATCTGTATGAAGTAGGAAAAAAACCAGCAAGAAACTATTATAGATACGGGGATTTTAATGTACAAGAACAGGTTCCTTAAACAGCACTCATTACTTATTTTACTACTGATGTGTTTCTGTGCATGAGAGAAAAAAAAAGTTATTGGTGAAAAATGAATACCTACAATACATAACCTTACTACTACTACTACTACTACTACTACTACTACTACTAATAATAATAATAATAATAATAATAATAGACATGTTTTACAGTATATGAGAAGGGAAGCCTGAAAGAGAGCCAGTGGACCTATTGAACTATCAGAGAGTAAAGAGACCAAATAACAAGTAAGGAGAATAAAGACATGGCAAAAAAATCTTTATTTCTTTGCATCAGCTTTCCTTAAAGGATGCTGGAGCGGTACCTACTCTAGTTCCACTCTTTTCAGGTAACAGAGATGAAATACTGTCACAAAAGAAGAGGTGCTGCAACAAACTGGTAAATTAAAGGATAAATCATCAAGATCAAATTCTTAAAGTGTTGTGATGGAATTTCAGAAAGAAATGAGTGAGCCGCTAACAATAATATAAAACCTTTGGCAAGCTAAATAAACAAAGGCCTAGGAACATTTTTGGAACTTCTTAATAAGAGCTCCTCTGCATGGGATATTTATTTAAGCATCCCCCAAAAGACAGCCAAGCATGCCCATAGTCCCGAAGGCTAATTCCGGCATTCATCAGAGGTGTCTGCTTTAAACAATTATCAAAGAAAGCTTATTTTAAAAATAAAATACAGAGAGTGTATTTGCCTGCTCTTCACTTTTTTGGAGAACTCATCAACATATTCTAACTTCCTTCAAGTCTCTCGCCATCTATGGAAAAGTCAGAGCTTACATACTGCATTGACTCCCAACATGTCTTGCTCTAGGCTAAAATTAGAGCATGGCTTTTCTGGTAAACTACATTTCCTCACCTGGTTCTGAAACCCAGGGTCAGAGAGAGAAAAGGTGAGAAACAGAGACCCTGGCTGGAACTAATAGGAGCTGGCCTGATCCTTCACCTATAAGAGAAAGAGAAGAGGTCTCGACCCAAAACTGAGGTCAGTACCTGGACTACATTATAAATTCCAGACTGTTTTCTCACAATCATCTTTCAGTATGAGTTCCTTTGAGACAAAAGACAAAAACACCTTATCATCCCAGGCAGAAACTTCACGACATGACCATTCCATATCTGATTTCTTGGTCCTTGTCCTTAAAGGAAATCTGCACAACTTTTTCAAAAGTCAAGCCAGGGAACTGGAATTCATAACTCTACTAAAAGCCAGGTACATAACAGAGACACTGGTTTTATGGCTCATTACATCAATATATAACATAGCCTACTTCAGTAATCTATCTTTGACAGTGCCTGGACACATATCACAAGAATTCACCAAGGTTTTTCCATTCTAGCGACATGTATCACATATTCAGGAAAACAAACCTTATACGTAGCTTTAATAGTTTTTCCATGTTCATGTCTAATAAAAAAATTCCATATAAAATTCCATATAAATTATTTTGGCTTTCCCCAACTCTGCATAATTTATTATGCATCTGACGAAGTGGGTTGGAGCCCACAAAAGCTTATGCCTGAAGAAATTTGTTAGTCTTTAAGGTGCCACAGATTCTCGTTTTTTATAATTTATTATGTCACTGATGTTAATGTCTAACTACCTGTGGACTGCTCTATAGATTATGAAGTATCATTTGTACTTTCAGCAACCAGTATCCCCATTCCATTCTCTCTCTAAATGCTACTATTCCAGAAGATTCCAGACAATCAAAATGTTTTTCACCATCCTGCCCCCTCCTTCCCAGGGCCCTTACAAAATCCCAGATCATACGCAGCAGGTGGGGGGGTGAGTGGCCCCTCTTTCCAGCAGCAATTATACTGAAGAGCAGACCACATTTACCATAACCATTAAAGTAAGGGAGCTCTACATCAACAACATTTATAGTCCAAGATGGCCAGAACCAGTTTTACCTAGCACACCTACTCCTTGAATCTATGTAAGCGATTTTAATAGTCACCCTCATTATGTGGGACTATAAAACAAATGAAGCCAACAGCAAAGATCTCATGGACTGGATATCTGCACAAGAATTGCAATTAATTTATGAACTAAAACAATGATCAAATTCTATTCAAGTCGAACGCGAGATCAATCCAGACCTAATCTTCATGTCTAAAACCAAACATGGAAACGCTCTCAGCACATCATGTGAAGTGCTACTGGCATTTCCAAATAGCCAACACAGCCCAGAAATGATCTACATCGGCACCAAAATTCCTGTGCTTTTTCCAAAACAGGTACCACAATGGAAATTTGCTAAAGCTGATTGGGATGACTACAAAAAAAAAATGAGAAAGACATCACAAGGATTCTGGTGAGACCAGAATGCTGCAGATGGTTCATAGGGCTCCTGAAAGCAGCAGGAAAGAAGAACATCCCTCAAGGCTTCAGAAAAAGCACACTCCCTGCAGGGGGAGAGAGAGGCAGGAGTTGCTCCAACAATGCAACCAGCCCAGAAGCTGTCACATTCCAAAAGTTCTGCTACACTCTCTTGATACAGCGTGACACCAGGTCTGACTTGACTGCATGCAAAACCTTGATTTTACACATTCAAACCATCCAACCTGTACATTACTGCAACACCTTGAAGCCGGTAATCCCACAGAATGCCAGCCACCAAAAACCTTGCCAAACTCAGTAGCTTCCAAACAGGTGGAGAACATAAAAAGACCACCTGATAAACACATGAGATGAGAAATGTATCAACAACTCTACTAGACACTTGCATCAATTCCCCAAGGAGAACCTGCCACTGTCAATACTGAGGAAGTAGAAGGAGGACTTGCTATGATGAAAAAAGGGAATCTACAGGTCCTAACTAGAGACCACCAGAATTTCTCCACCATCTTGGCCCCAAAGGACTCCAGTGGCTAGCAACATTGTACTCTGCTACCTTAAGGACAATACAGATCCCTGAAATATGGTGTGAGGCAATGCTAATTGCCATTCCAAAGCCTGGAAGCCCACTGATGAAGTGGGAAGCCATAGGCCAATTTCTCTACTATACATGATGTATAAATTTATTGAACATATCATTCACAAAAGAATATGTCCTTTTACTGAGCCAACTATCTCTGTTAAACAGGCAGACTTCTGGGCAAAACGTAGCCTCTGTGACCAAGTTCTGGCACTCACAACTCGCACTGAGGATGGCTATCAGAAAAAATTAAAGACGGATATCTTTTATCAACCTATCATTTGCATATGACACCATATGGATTAAGGGCCTGATGTTGAAACTTACCTTTATAAATGATACCTTTCTATCAAACACTTCACCTGCTGTAAACTATTCTGAGTAACAGACACCTTTGAGTGCACCTGGGTATTAAGACCAACGCCTTCCATACCATAAACAATAGGCTACACAAGGCTCTGTATTCACACCAGCCCTTTTTAATATTTACATAAGTGACATGCCTGCAACTAAATCATGAAAGTTTCGATATGCAGAGGCAGGGCTGGCCTTAGTGGTAGGCAAGCTAGGCAGCCGCCTAGGGCCACCGATTTTAGGGGCCGCCTAATTTCTGGAACATGTTCCGGGGCCCACAAATTTGGCTGATGAGCATTCCGGGGCCCAACAAATTTTAAAAATTGAGCAGAATGCGGATCCCGCGCTCGTCCAACCTGCAGGTGCGGTCCGCGGTCTGCCCAAAATCCAGCCCGCAGGACGATGGGAGAAGCAGCCAGGCTGGGGAGTTTCAAATCTCCCGCCCTGAGCATGCTCAGACAGAGCGTCCTCAGGGTGAGAGCGGCCTGGACAAGGAGCGGCTCTGCCAGCGATGCCTGCAGCTCCAGCCAGGTAAAGGGGGAAGGGGCGGGGAGTGAGTGGGGGGACCAAGAGGATCGGGTATGGGGTCTGGGAGGGTCGGGGTGGGGCCCAAGCCCAAGCGAGGATCAGGAAGGGGCCAGGGTAGCCGGGGAGCTGATGGGCGGGTGGGGAAGGGGTCCGGGGAGGGGCAGAGGATCGGAGAAGGGGCATGAGATCAGGGACCTGGTGGATGAGAGGGTCAGGGAAGGGGGCGGGGAGGGGCAGGGCCCAGGCCCAAGCCCAAGGGAGGATCGGAGAAGGGGCCAGGGCCGGAGTGGTCAGGGAGCCGACAGGCCAGCAGGGAAGGGGTCCAGGGGGCCTGAAAGGATCGGAAAAGGGTCATGGGGTTGGGGAGCTGGTGGGCGAGGGGTGAGAGGAGTGGGGAAGAGGGCCAGGAGGATGAGAAAGGATAGGGGAGCTGGTGGGGAAGTAACCCGGGGTGCTTGGTGGTGGGGGACCAATGGGAGGGCAGCAGAGGGGCCCCCTTGGGGAACGCATTGAAGGGGCCACCAAGAATAAATTTGCCTAGGGCTGCCAACCATCTAAGGCCAGCTCTGTGCCGATGATCTTGCTATGATAACCCAAGCACCAAACTTCCATGACAGTGAGGAAGCATTAACTGAGGACCTTTGAATTATGGAACCATTCTTCCAAAAAGGGAGGCTCAAACCGGATCCTGAAAAAATAATAGTAAGCTCACTTCACTTTGATCATAGTAGTGGCAAAACATGCTAAATGTAACTTTTTGTGGTAAAAATGTGCAATGTGATTACACCTCATCATACCTCAGAATTGAACTCAATTGCACCCTTTTCTTTCATGACCATCTTGAGAAAAGATAAAAATGAAAGCTACCATAATTTAGAAACTAGCAGGTACTGATTGAGTGCATTAGTGTCAATGTTGTGAACATCTGAAGTGGCACTTGTATGCTCAGTAGCGGTATGTTGTGCACTGCTAAGGAGCAGATGCAGCCATATGTGATTTGTTGACATCGAGCTAAATACAGTGATGTGGCGCATCACTGGAATCCTTAGGTCGACTCCAACACCATGGCTGCCTGTTCTAACATTGTTTCTCCATCAATATGCCAAACTGCTGTGACATTCTGTGAAGTTCAGCAAATCCAGGAAAACAGATGTCTTCCTATCCAAAAGAGCTCAATGATGCCTCATAGCACTTTAAGTCCTGCAAGTCTTTCTGGGAATATTCGCTTAGTCTCATGCAATCAGGCTATGATCAGAAGGAGACTTGGAAAGCAGATTGAGCTGTACAAGACTTACAAAATAAGCACCTTGTGCTGGATCTTACACAGAATTTCCTGGGTTCAACCTCCTGCGGACACCATAGTCAATTCTGAACCAAATCCAAACCAACATTGGCAGATGAGGACATTTCATGCACAAATGGAAAATCAAGGGCTCCCCAGTGTGCAAGTGCCACTCCCCATGACAGACCATCAAACATATCACTACCTATTTATCAATAGGTAATAAATAAAATGTATAACTACCAATTTATAAATTCTGTATGAAGGAGGCATCGCTGTAATAAATTTTGCTATTCCTGATGTAGCCACCTGACTCAATCACTTCAGGTGAAATTGTAGTTGCTGCTCTGTGCAAGCCATATGCAAGAAGACAATGAAGCAGGAAAAACAGAGCAGGGAGGAAGGGGAGTCTACAGAGATGTGATATCACAACCCCCCATTCCCATTAGTTTAGAACTTTTGATATTTATCAGGGAGGTTTGGTTGGGGATAAATGTGTGAGGAGGGGCGGGGGGGTTGTGTGGGTGTAAGTGTGCTATAATGGGGATTTTTGTTGAGTGGGAGAAGTGAGGGGTTTTTTTACACTGTGTTGGTTATTTGCTTTGGTTAGGTGAGGAAGATGTTGGGGGGTTAATAGCTGTGATATTTTTGTTTAAGGGTGAGGTTTAATGGCTTGGAATTTTTTCTATGTATTGGGGAAAGAGATATAAGGACTGTGAACCTTTCTCTCCCCATCTCCTCTCTGAGTTAATATCTGCATAGCGAGCTTAGATTGTAAGATCTTTAGGGCAGGCACCAGGTCTTTTAACTTGTTTAATGCACTTTGTAAATCTCCAGATACGTACAGGGTTTCTTCTAGCAGATTTCAGCCATCTATTCAATAGTCTCAACTTTCAATTTGTTCACCTTTTCCCCTAAAAGGTGGCATTAGCATGTAGAAAAGTGAGCAATCAAGACTTTTAAATAGGCTTGCTAACAGAGGGCACCATAGTGAAAGGATGCCACCTACATCAGGGCATTCTTGCTAGAATATTTGACTGTGATCAAATAATAGTCAAACAATGTCCTTTGGCTGGTCAATTGAACAGCTTGTTAAGCCTACTCTAAAGCATCTGGTAGCGGTCATTGTTAAAGAAAAGATACAGAAGTAGATCAACAATTTGTCTTATACACTATTGCAATTCCTATGTGCCTAGAGAAGGAAAGCTTTGGTGACACAAATCCTGACAGAGAAATGTGGGAGGGGAATCATGTTTCTAGCTGAAAGGCCTGGTAAAATGAATAATGTATCAAGACGCTGAGTTGTGAAAGTGGGACTTTTCATACACTTAACCCTTTCCTTCCTATTACAGATATGTTCTTGCACACATGAAGTAAAAGGCTTACCAATTTTCTTTCATTTTTTTCTTCTACAATTGTTTATGAGGTTACTGTCAGAATAGTGAAACAATGATTTGGAAAAGTAAAGTATTACATGGACATGGGTTCTGACCTCTGGAATTCAGTCTTTCCATTGAGCTCTGGATCAGGATCAGGATGCAGAGAAGCTGGATTCTCAGCTAAAGTAGGGGGTGTGTGTACATGAATTTAGGAACCTTCATTCATCTCTTCAACTGGATGGGACAGGACACTGTCCTAAAGAGGATCCCATTGCCGTATGCTTCGTACAACCTCAATGACTCATTGTGCCCTCCAAGAAAGATATCACATTTTCCTAGTATAAAGAGAAGCCGTCAGAGGGGTTTACTATATTGATAGAGGCATGTTACAAAGCTGGGGGAGAGATCAGGATTGGAAATGGCTGGGAGGTAAGAAGGAGCTTGACAGATGTTGGAGAGGGAGTTTGATGTGGCAATTGTGCCTAATAGTGTCAGTCCACAAATAAAGATGCTACAGAGTTATGTAATAATATATTAATTCATTGTTTTTTGTTTGATCATTTGTTTTATTGTGGACAAATTCTTCCCACAGTACTCATTGTTACAATCCAATTGACTTGAGATCTTAGAGTCAATCGGGTGGATGTGCTGCCCCACAACATACCACGGGTGGCACAAAGGGGGTGAAAACTGGTTATTTTCTCTTGCTGAGGATTCTCTAGACATAGCGGAGTTCTATGATGCTGTATCATTAAATATAGCCATGTATATGAATGGCATTATCATCGTTACACAATTGCAACAAATCTTGTACAAAGTACAACATGTGAGGTGTCAATGGAATGATTATCTTGTTTGTATGCAGGGATCATCTTCTGTATATAAAATACTTAATATTGGCTATGTATTTGATTGCAAATTTGTTTGTTCCTCTGTGACACCCACCCAATAAGATTAACATTAGAGTCAGACAGCTATGTGTTGATGGCTCAGCAAGGACACTTCACTGAAGAAATTCATCTTGCGCAGCAAGCCTTTTCTGTGAATGCTTTAGAAAGAATACAGACGATGGCTGCTCCTGTGAGTCATTAGAGCATGGAAGGACATGTAGTATTCTCCTATGATCCTGGACTCCATCCTGAACCAGTAACTTTACATGCACTTGAACTATGAGCTTTGTTTGAGAACTACATCTCCTGGCATATGGCAAAGGGTAGAAAAGACCCCTGAGCTATCTCCACTTTACCTCTTCCTTGCCCTGATTCTCCAGACTGTGGATTTTCAACTAAAAGTAGTATGTTGAACTATGGACTAAGGACTTTCCAGTATTTTGGAAGTTACCAGAATGACTTTACAAGCCACTAGTCTATAACAGGGTTTCCAACCTTTTTGGTCTAAGGGCCACAAATCTAATTTTTGAAACCCTGAAGGGCCACCAGTAAATTTAATGGAAATCTAATAAAATTCTAATTAATTGAATCCAAATTAAATTTTAATTAAAACTAATTAGTAATGAATTACATTTTAATTACATTTTAATAAAAATATTATTTTTAAAGACTTTTTATAAAAGCCCTTTAATATTTAGCAGCACAACACTCCTGGATCGGACGGGAAGTGGGTGGCCGCAGCCCAGCTCCCACTGGCACATGCAGCTGGGAGCCATGCTGCAGTTGCCCACCTCTTCCCATCCCAGCACGTAGCTGGGAGTCAGGCTGTGGCTGCCTGCCTCCTGCCTGGTCCCAGTGTGCAGCTGTGAGGCAGCTCCCAGCTCTGCACTGGGACGGCGTGGGAGGCAGGCCACCACACTTGGAGGCGGGTGGCACGGGCCATTTTAAAAAGCCCCGTGGGCCACTTTTGGCTTGTGGTTTACCATCACTGCAACAAACTGATATAAGGACTTAGCAATCATTGTATGTATATGGTCTATTAACCACTATTAATTCTTATTCTTTATTTTATTATTAAACCTTTAGCTTCTAGTTACTAAAGGGATGGCACCCGCATGATTTTTGAGTAAGATCAGAGCGGCTATGTCACTGATTTCATGGGCTCAGAAGAATCCTTTGTTTGATTAAATTGATTTTCAGTAATCACTCATCATAGAGTTCAGTGTCTGGGTGGTAAGATAAGAGCTGGGATGGCTAAGGAAACTGTATTTTGACTTCCTTAACCAAGAAGTGGTGAGACAGAAGTTTATTTTTGTTACTGGCTCCATATAATCTAAAGATAGAATAGCGACAAGTTTGGGGTGAGTCTGCCCTATTTCTCAGCAGTTTGTCATGAATATGGCACTCTAAGCTGTGACCTACTGAGGCCCAGTGGCAACAGAGGCAGCACAGTATGCCCCGATGACACCTTTTCTGTTCCCTGGAGTGGAGCATGTTGGTGCAGAGCAGATGCATAGTTGGAGCACACTAGCTATGTTCAGCTGGTGGACTGTCCCTTGGAGATGGTTGCTAGCTGGTGCATGTTAGTATAGCCCTAGATTGCAGTGACTAACACCAGAGCTGAGGACGGGCATGAAATTGTAGCCATTTACCTGTCAGTACCATCTCTTTGCTGTGCCCTGCCAAGATTTTAGCCCACTGGGCTAATGTTTCTTTGTGTAAATGGCAGAAGAATTTTGCCTATTATCTATAAAAGAAACTGAAAGGAATGTGAAGCATTAGCCCCTCGGAACTGTTTGGAAATACGTCAGCCTCAGTCATGCCCAGCAATATGCTTGAAATTGGTTTAGCTGGAGCATAGCATGTCCAAACATAGTTTATGCATTTTTATGGTAGTAATTGTCTAGTTCAGTCAGGAAGCAACAGACTTAAGAGGTTCATTTGACTGGAAGACTTTATCCTTTACCCAATGTAAGTCTTTTCCTGTCTCTACGGCACAAATATAGTTCATTTCTGGGAGGCCTATTCCCTGGTCATGCCAGTAATTAAGCACCAGGAAAATTATTTATAGTCCCACAGTTCAGGTGACTATATAAATTTCCCTGTTACCATGATATAATTATTCATGGAAGTCTTTTATTTCTACACAACTAGCTCCCCACTTAGCATACACAAAATAGAATAAAAATTAAAAGGCTTCTCTCTGTTTGCATTTAGAAAATATAATGCACAAATCAACATTGGAGCATTTATTTATATAATGAAATCATTGCAAAAATCTGATCTACACTAGAAAATTAAGTTTCTTTAACTATTTTGCTCAGGGGTATGAAAAATCTACACACACCCCAACCAGCATTGGTAAGCCCATCTAAGTCCCTTTGTAGACAAAGCTAGGTCAGTGAAAGAAGTCTTCCATTGACCTAGCTCTTGACCCGTCAGAGAGGTGGATTACTTACAGTGCCGAGAGAACCTCTTCCATCAGCAGAAATAGTGTCTACCCCGAAGTGCTCAAGCAATGCAGCGGTGCTGCTGTAGCATTTTAAGTGTAGACAAGTCCTCAGAGTAAGACTTTAATATTCTCCCCCTCAAATGATTTGTCTCAAAACACTTCTTTGTGTCAAATAAAGATTTTTCTCTCTCCAGGGTTGTGTACATTTGTTTTCAAAAGAAACAGAAGTTTCTTGCTAACACTGGGGAAGAGAGGAGCAGGTTGTGGTAAACCCAATGTGACCAGGGTTATCTAAAATGTAAATCCATGGCTTACTGAAAATCTTTGCTCAAGTAGCCTTTATCTCATCTCCCTAGAACTGAAAAGTCTCTCCCCATCAGGCTGCTGTAAAACCACCACCTCATTATTAGTAACCTATTTAAAATGGGTTAGCTGTAAAAAGGAATTTTAAATTAAATTTTGGAAACAATCCTCAGTAGAGAATTCCCCTACACAGGGGGAATTTTGCCTCTGGCCAGTAATGCTATGTTTAAAGTGGTGCCTTAATAAAGAAGAGAATTTAGTCCAGAATACATAGATAAAAGATAATGAACTCATAAAACTGTAAAGGGTCAGGTTATTTGTGACTGCCATCTTCATAGACCTGAATCCATAAAGCAATAAAGCATAAAGATCCCTCTGATACCTACCTGTGATCTGGGGCCGGATTACCCGGCCCAGGAGTTTTGGGCTGCCCCACCGCAGGAGCCAGGTCCCTGCTCCCCTATTGCTGTGGGAGGGCGCCTGGGGCCCGAGGGCACTCCTGCCCCATCCCTGCTCTGCAGGGGGCAGGGGTTGGCATGCTCCCACCATCGCAGAGTGGGGTGGGGGTCTCTGGATTATCACAGGGACTTTTAGGGGCTGGAGCCTGGGGCCCCCTTTGATAATCCGGCCCTACTGTGATCTAATAAAAATAGAGGGCAGGTCTATACTTACAGCATCACAACTGTAGCAGTGTAGTGCTTAGTGAAGACACTACCTACACCAGTCGGAACTTCTCCCATCGGTGTAGATACACCACCTCCCTGAGAAGCACTAACTACGTTGACAGGAGAAGCCCTCCCATCAGCACAGTGCTGTCTATATTGGGGTTTAGGTCTGAATGTGGAAAATCCACACCCCTGAGCGATGTAGTTATACCAATACAAATTTGCAGCATAGACCAGGGCTCAGATTTTTCTCCTATGATCCAATTTTAGGTAACTTCAAGTAGCGCCTTTTGAAAATTGAGCAAACGTGCTGAGAAATGAGATTGTTTTCTGCTGTTAAACATGCCATCTGCTCAGGTTATTTTAGACAAAGTCAGAAAGCTTTAGTCCTAATGGTTTTTTGATGTGACATGTTCATTAAAACAAGCCTTGCAAAAAGGCCCCACGGAGTTCTTAGCGGAGCCAATCTTGAGATGCCCTCCTCACACAAAGCCTGAGGCCCTCAGAGTTGTGACTATGGCATCAAGAGGATATGAAGGAAGTAAAAATGCATCTAGTATTATGGTTACACTGACTGTTAATGAAGCTAAAAGCAGAGTAAGCACTTTTTCAATGGGTTTATGGTTTCCTTCACTTCTGCAGTTAAAGGAAACAGTCAGAACACATACACCCTTGAAAGCTATTATGCTTTAAAATAACTATTTTCCTTCTGATAAATATCCAGGGAGGAAGAGGTAAATTTTAACCTTTGGGCAGGGCCAGACTAAGGGGCCTCGGGGCTCTGGGCTGCCCACAACTGTGGGCCCCCCAGCCTGCAGCTCTAGCCCCCCACCACCATGGGAATCCCTGCCTGGGGCCCTGGGAGGCAGGACAGAACTGGGAGGACCTGGAGACAGAGGCTGCTCTGTGTGGCACTCCTGCCCCGGTCCAGTGGGTTTGCCCCCAGGGACAGGGCCAGCTGGCACATAATGGATTTCTGGTGCAACCCTCCCCAGGGCCACGGGCCCGGGAAGGCTGTGCCAGAGGCCCCACTGCACATCAGTCAGCCCTGCCCCTGGACCAGAGTGACCACATGCCAGCCCGCCAAGCGCCTGGGGGCGAACCAGCCAGCCTGAAGGAGGGCCAAGAGCACCATGGAACTCAGCCTCTGGCCCCAGTGCTGGCACAGGCGCTTCCAGTGTCCTCCCCAAACCCCGCCAGTGCTTTGCCAGGTGGAACAGGGCAGCAAGTTCTGGATCACGGAGGAGTTTTAGAAGCTGGAGCCCGGGACCCCCCTTTAGGCCTGGGGCTTTAGCCCGTATAGCCTATGTACTGATCAGGCCCTGCCTTTAGGTTCTGTGGTGCTATAGAGAGGCTGTATGGCTGCGTCTACACTTGTAAATTAAGTCGACTTAAGCAAGCTTAAGTCGACTTAATTTACCCTGCGTCTACACTACAGTTTCCTTAAGTCGGCTTAAGCAGCTTGCTTAAGTTGACTGAAGGAAAATAAAGTCGACTTTATTAAACCTAGATTTAAGTAGACTTAAGGCTTAATTTGACTTTTTAAAGTCGACTTAAGCCAGTGTAGATGTGGGCCAGCCCTAAGTCTACTTAGGGCTACCCCAGGACTACACCAATGCCCTCCCTGCCGGGGGCACAGGGGGAGCCTGGCATGCCCCCCAAAGGGCAGGGCAGAGCCCTGTGTGATGCTGTCTGGAATTAGGGAAGCATTTTTGATATTATTTTCTATTCATATCTCATATCTCAGCTTCCTTAACATTAAGGACACAATGGTTGTAGAGGCTCCCAAGTACAATGGGCCCAGGGCGAAACCTGATGAGCCATTAAGGAGACAATGGTTGTAGACAGCCTCCTGTCTGGGACGTTTTCACAGAATCACAGAAGTTAAAGTAGAGATAAAACACCAAATTCCTAATTTCTAATACAAATACAATTCCAAGACATAAACTATATAATCATTCCCAGCAAATTACTACCTTTCTATTAATATCAAACATGACATAGTTCCTATGGATTATAGCATTTATGAGATATTAATAGAAAATAATATCATAAATGCTTCCCTAAATCCAGACAGCGTCACACCCTGCCCACATGCCCTGCCAGGGTCCCTGTCCCCTTTTCCCCCATTGTACAAAAGGGGTGACCCCCCACCACCGTGGACCTGCCCAAGGTCCCCCTAGCCCCTAGAAGTCAACCTAGGCGTCCAGTGTGGATGCTCTAGGTTGACTTTGTAAGTTCCCCTTTAAGTCGACTTTAATTTTAAGTGTAGATGCACTAAGTCAACTTAGTTAAGTCGACTTAGTTAAAATCGACTTAAAATTACAAGTGTAGACATAGCCTTTTTGCTGGAACGTGCAGAGTTTAAAAACACATGTTCAGGAATTAAAGATAATTGTTTTTTAAATGAAAAACAAACCTGATATGATATGTTTCTTGTACAGATGGCTTGTGAGAAAACTTCAGTTTAGACTTCCAGGATGCAATATAATCAGATGTAACAGGGAATTAAGAGGAGAGGTATCTATATTTATAATGGAAGGTTTTAGATACATTGACAAATGTACAGAAATGAAGTTTTGAGTACAGTGCTGTTGAGATTCCTCTGCAAAATAATAGCATCTTTATACAACTGGATGGGTTTTGCAACATGTCAAAAAACCACACTGTCTAGAATTAGAAGAGTGATTTAAGGATGTCAAAGGCCCATATATTATTTGTGGAGACGTTAATCATGAACTATGGAGGAGCAGGAAAACTGATTATCATAGCAAATGTCTAGAACAATTCATTGACACGCACAACCTGATTTCGCTTAATAGTGAAGCATCTACTAGGTTTAATTTGGTGGATGGAACCTTTTCATGCTTAGATCTGGGAATTGCAGCAAGTAATACAGCAAGTAAATGCAGCTGGAAATCTATGAAGAAGCTAGAATGGAATGTGATCTCTCCCTATGCTAATTACATATCAAGGCCAAGGTAATGTTGAAAACACTGAAAGAATACCTCCTTGGAGCCTTAGAAAAGCAAAAAGGAGACTCTTTAAGAATATGTGTGCTGAGTATCTAAATACCAAGTGTATAAATTATCATTAGGGTTGTCAAACAATTAAAAATATTGATCGCGATTGAACAATAAAAGAATGCCATTTTAAATATTTGTGGATGTTTTCTATATTTTCATAAATATTTATTTAAATTACAATGCAATATAAAGAGTACAGTGCTCATTTATAATTTTGATTACAAATATTTGCACTGTAAAAGAAACAAAAGAAACAGGATTTTAATTCACCTCGTACAACTGCTGCAGTGCAAACTCTTTATCATAAAAGTTATACTTACAATTGTAAAATTATGTAAAAAATATTTCACTCAAGTAAAACAGTGAAAATCTTTAGAGCCTACAAGCCCACTCAGTCCTACTTCTTGTGCAGCCAGTTGCTAAGACAAACATGTTTGCTTACATTTATGGAAGATAATGCTGCCCACTTCTTGTTTACAGTGTTACCTGAGAGTGAGAACCGGCATTCACATGGCACTGTTATAGCTGGGATTGAAAGGTATTTATATGCCAGATACGCTAAACATTCATATGCCTCTTCATACGTTGATGACCATTCTAGAGAACATGCTTCCATACTAATGACAGATTCTGCTCGATAACGATCCAAAGCAGTGTAGACTGCACGGTAATTTTCCTCATCTGAGTCAGATGCCACCAACAGAAGGTTGATTTTCTTTTCTGATGATTTGGATGCTGTAGTTTCTGCACCAGTGTTGCTCTTTTAAGACTTATGACAGCATGTTCCACACCTCGTTCCTCTCAGATTTTGGAAGGCACTTCTGATTCTTACATCTTTGATTGAGTGTTGCAGCTAGCTTTAGAAATCTCACACTGGCACTTTCTTTATCAAATCTGCAGTGAAAGTGTTTTTAACTTCAGCAAAATGTGCTGGATAATCATCCAAGACTTCTATAACATGAAATACATGGTAAAATGTGGGTAAAACCACAGAGCAGGAGAAATACAATTCTTCCCCAGGGAGTTCAGTCACAAATATAATTAACACATTATTTTTTTTAATAAGCATCAGCATGGAAGCATGTCCTCTGAAATGGTGGTCGGAGCACAAAGTGGTATACAAATATTTAGCATGTTTAGTAAACAGGGACTGAGTAGACTTTTAGGCTCTAAAGTTCTATATTGTTTTATTTATTGTTTTGTTTATGAATGCAGTTATGTAATATTAATAAAATCTACATTTGTAAGTTACGCTTTCAAGATAAAAAGATTGCACTACTTGTATGAAGGTGAATTGAAAAATACTATTTCTTTGGTTTATATTTTTACGGAGCAAATATTTGTAATCAAAGTAATATAAAGTGAGCATTGTATATTGTATTCTGTTTTAATTAAAATCAATATCTATGAAAATGTAGAAAATATTAAAAAATATTTATAATAAATTTAAATTGGCATTCTATTACTTAACAGTGCAATTAAAATTGCGGTTATGATTATTTTTAACTGGCATCTCAAAACAAATTAATCGCTTGTTAAATGTGATTTAATTGACAGAACTAGTGATAATCTAAGAAAATGCCATAATATATAAAGTGTTGTAGCAGCAGCCATCTTAGTTATATGTAAGACAAAAAAATTGCCACAAAATCAGAAATCCAGTTTCCTGGTGGAATGAAGATTGTAAAAAAGCTAAAGAAAGAAATAAGACAGACAAGTAAGCAAAAAGTACAGTGAATAGTAAGGACTTAAAGAACTATAAAAGATGTAAACAGTGGCACAAAGAATTATCAAACAGGCAAAGAAAGAGTTGGAGAAAGTATTGTGGGAAAATTAAAAAAGATTTCAATTTTTCAGAAATAGATAAACAAGTTAAAAGAAATTGGGATACAGTGTAAAAACAATTTTATACCTGGCCTTACAGTAAATGATAGAGTTGAAAGCTATAACTTAGGAAAAGCAGACATTTTAGCAAAAGACTTCCCAAAAGTTAGCAGTGATACAAACCAGACTATAAATGTTATGAAAAAAAAGAATGTTTGCTGTGAAAAAGAGCACTTGCATGGATAGCTAGAATATAAAGGTGATGTACTGAATGAACATTTTAGCATACAGGAACTCAAAAAAAGCTATAGACCAGGGGTGTCAAACATGTGGCCAGGCCAAATGCAGCTCACGAACCTCTTCCTTCTGGCCTTTGATTGTGCTCTGTGGGACCACCTCTCCCTAACAGAGAGAGAGAGAGAGAGAGAGAGAGAGAGAGAGAGAGAGAGAGAGAGAGAATGGTTTCACATACCCAGTACTCTGCATTGCTGCGAGACTGTCAGGTCTAGCGACATCCCGGAGCCCTGTGTATGTGAGACTGCACTCCACAAGACCACACTCTCTCCCTAACAGAGAGAGAGAGACAGAGAGAGTGGAGAGCAATTTCGCATACGCAGCAGTCTGCAATGCTGCAAGAGTGCCATAGTATCTTGATTTAGGCAGGGGTTAAAGTAAGGGGGAATGCACTGGAATGCAGATTTGGGGCCCCCAAATTTCAGGGGCCAGAGTTCCGAGGCTCCTAAAAACAGAAAAATCCGGCAGAACGCATGTTCCACCCTGCTCTGGCTGCTGGCAGGTCCTACCCCCCACCGTTGTTAATCACAATATTTATTGTGTTATGCAGAGTTTGCTAGTTTGTGACAATAATTGCTATAGACATAAATGCCTTATAAAATTATAAATATTTTAAAGGAGCGATAACTGATGCATGTGGTACTGAAAAGTGATTGCAAAAGCCTACCTGGGCTGTGGCCCACACATGCATGAAGGGGGCCCACAGATTAGGAGGGTTCCAGAGTCCGTCAAATTATACTTTAGCCACTGGATTTAGGGTATGTACGGCCCCCTTGAAGTACATTTAAGTCCAATCTGGCCCGCCACAACAAATGAGTTTGACACCCCTGCTATAGACAAAAGTAAAAATACAGTTCTGGGTAAAGATATCATCTCATGCAATGCTTAAGTACCTGCTGGAAAGAAGCTTGAGATTTATTGAAATGATATAATATACGGGAAGAAGGAATATTACTGGCAATATGGAAGCAAGTGGCAGTAATATTGATAGGAAAACTCGGTAAATTATGCACAAAACCAGATGCATATAGACTTATTGCTCTCAAATTGTGTGTAGGCAAAATTATGGAAAGAGTAATAAATGAGAGAATAGTCACATACTTGGGGGGGGGAAGCAATTACAAACTGCGTACAATGTTGTTTCAAGAAAGGAAGATGTACAGGTGCTCATTTTGTAAGATTTAAAAACAATAATACAAAAAGCCATGAGGAATAGAGAGTTTATGATATTTGGATATTGAAAGACTGTACAACATGCTATGGAGGGGAGTCTTGCTGTATTAACTAGCTGCAACTGGAATAAGAGGAAGAATGTTCTGGTGGATAAGAGACTTAAGTAATAAAATCATAAAATCCAGGGTGGGGATGGTTGTGTTGAATATTTATAAACTTACTAATGGCACTCTGCAGGGGACTGTTATCAGCTCAACCCTGTTTAACATTATGATTAATGATTTCCTGGAGAGTGTACCGACAGGAATAGGTATTATTCTATTTGCGTAAGACTATGTTATCTGGGCCAAACACAAAAGACCTAAGATAGCCGGGAGACAAACAATTAAATGCTCAGGGGGATTTCAATATCTACTCAGCAATTTAAGTTCTCACTTGCTAAACAAAAGGGAATTATCCTCACCAAAAGGAAGAATGGAACCTGTATCTTGGTGCAGAAAAAATATAGATAGTTCAAAATTTCACATTCTTTGGAGTTATGCTTGAGAGCAAAATAACTTGGAAGGGTCATATAGATAACAAGAAGATTAAATGTAAAGATAGGATGAATATACTTTAAAATATTGCTAGAAACATTTGGGGTGCAGATAAGAATACGTTGATGCTGTAAACCTAGCTGGCTTTAAATGAGCTTGATAAATTTATGTAGGGGATGGTACGATGGGACAGCCTAGTTTGGCAATTGACTGATCTTTGACTGCTGGTGGTGGATATACCAATGGCCTGAGATGGGATGTTAGATGCAGTGGGTTCTGAGTTATTACAGAGAATTATTTCTTGGGTGTCTGACAGGTGAGTCTTGCCCACATATCCAAGGTTTAAGTGATCGCCATATTTGGGGTCAGGAAGAAATTTTCCCCCAGGGCAGATAGGCAAAAGTTCTGGGTTTTTTTTCACCTTCCTCTGTAGCATGGGACACTGTACATATACAGGAAGTGAAAAAAGCTTAGTCTAAAAGGAATGGTGAGTGTACTGGGAGAGTGGGGTAGCATTAAAAACAGCATTATTTCACTTTTTGTAAGGTAACAAGGGGACAGGACAGGGTAATAGGATATAGCTTTTTGCTTATGCAAAAACTGTGTTAGGTAGCAGTCATAGCTTCACATGGTGAGATTGCTGCACTATTAAATGAAACGAAAGGAAAAGAAGGGGGGCTGCAGTGAGGAAGACTGCAGTGGCTCTGGTCATTAAAGAGGGAAAGGAGGAAACTCAGGGAGGAGAGTAGAAACCCCAGGAATCCAGGCCCCAAAGAAAGGATTTACCCAGAAGGGTGGTGGAGTACAAGCCTGTGAGTGGTGGACTAGGAAAAGTCTGGGAAACATCAGCAAGATGCAATATTGCAGACTTTGGCTGCTGATTAAAGGGTCCCAGAGCCAGAACCTGGAACAGAGGGCAAGCTTGGGTTCCTCTGCCAACCATAGGGGAAGTGGCACAGACAAGGCAGTGGATTTGAAGATTGCCTGAGGTGGTTTGTCCGGTGTGACACTGATCGTTGAGAAGGGGAAAAATATATAGTGACCTGACTGGAAGGCCAAGCCATGAACAGAGAGTCTCTTGAATTGCGGAGAGAGAGGGCGGCTGTGAAGTGCATGAACAAGCATCAGAAGGGAATGTTGGACCTGGAAGTAGCTAATTTCCAGAGCAGACAGGACAAGGTGCCCTCCCCTGTAAAGAGACCATTCAAGGTAAAGAAACCTGTTCACCACCACCCCCATGCAGTCACGGGACAAAAAAATGGGGACATAAGTGGGTTACAGAATTTAGTAATAAACCATAAATCCATTGCCCTTATTGAGACCATAATTTTGGTGTCCAGAAAAGTTATGAATTTAAGCTCCCAGGCTTGTCTTTTGAAGGTGGTGTGTACATTTTCTTTGAGCATGAGGACTGAGAGGACAGATATCGGGTGATTGCTTCAGGAAAAGTGTTTTTCCATGGGCAATAAGGTGTTTTCTCTTTTATCACTTTCTGGTATGAATTCATTCAAGAGCATAATGTTTTCACTGCTCTGGTTTCACCCACATAGCTATTTTAGCGGCATTTAGTGCACTGGGTAAGGTACACTACATGTTATGATAGGTATGACTAAGACCCCTGGGTCTTGAAAGGTGTGGCGTGAGGGATGTTGATCATCGTAGCAGTGCAGATATGTCTCCAGGTTTTGCATTGGTTGTTCCTGCAGATTCTGATCCCATTTTGAGTTGGTGGGTCCTATTCTGTGGGGCATTTGCTTCTGATAATGAGCTTGGAGCGGTTGAGGGGTTGTTTTAAGGGCAAAAGAGGGGATTTGGGAAAGATTTATTTCAGGATGTGGTTCCCACATAGAATATGTACTGTAACTATTTAATGATGCTCCATACGGGTTCCAAATGTGGGATAGTAGGTGACAACTAGGAGTGTGTCATCAGAGGGTTTTTTGTTTTTTAATGATATTGAAACAGGTTCTCTCAGGATATTTGAGTGGCTTGTTCTATGATGTGATCTACTTTTCTGGTGAAGGATCCTATTTTGGCAAAGTCAGTTTTAAGTGTGTTAAGGTGTGTGTCCAGAGCTTTCTTCTTGAAGAATATTCTGAGGTCTCTGAGGGTCTGCTGTAGATAGCTGAATTCTTGGTGTATTGGGGGTGGTTACTGGATCTGTCAAAGTGAGTATGGTGATCTTCAGTGTCTTGTACACAGTTGTTTGGAGAGTTCCACTGTTAAAATTGATCATAGTGTCCAGGGGAGCCAACCTAATACTCCTCACTGTTCCCATGGTTTGGACAAAGTGTGCATGGTTGAATGTAAAATTGTTATGGGTGAGGATGAAATAAATGAGTTTAGTAATGTGTTTGGGTTGTATGCGGTCTTATTTGAGGCAGGCGACAATGCTGTCAGTGCAAGGGATGTTGGTGTGCAGGAGGTGGCATCCCTGGTGACAAGGATGGTGTCCTGAGGGAGGCTGCTAATTTTGTTGAGTTTCTGGAGGAAGTCAGTTGTATACTGGAGGGAGCTGGTCATTTGTGTGGTGAGTGGTTTCTGGGTGACTTCATTCCACAGGGTTCACAACACACGTTCCGACCATACTAGCTCCTCAGGAGAGAAGTGTTTGCTGCTACTCAGATGGGGAATGACATATTGTTGTCTTCGAGCAACACACTAAATGTCTCAAGATCAATGGAGACATCTATTTCCATGTCCACGGATCTCATGGCATCCACTTGGAGTAGCAGCTCATTTTCCTGCTCCAAAGTCCCCCTCCTTCCAATATGTGCTGCCATTAACACCATGATCTATCATTGTTTCCTCCCTGAGAAAGAGAGCAGATGCAAATGTAGCACTCATAAGAGGATGTCAGGGATAGATTTATCTGTGTTCTGTCCCTTTCAAAGACTGAAGGTCTGGTGAGATGGTCGAAAGGGATAGCTCTGGGGATAGCAGCTCCAGAGTTTTGTGTGCTTTAAAAGGAATGAGAATAATTTTTTAAAAATTCAATTCCCAAAAGTCAATGCAAAGTCATTGACTATCATCCCTTTTTCTGGACCCACACTACTGGTGATGAATAGGATGCCTTTGATTTTGTGATCCATCATCTGTATAACAAACAAGTCCTGTGGCACTTTTAAGGACTAACAAATTTATTTATTGCTTAGGATTTCATGAGCACAATCCCACTTCATCAAATGCATGAAATGTATTGTTAGAAGGGTGGGTCACAAGTTAAATTCAAACAGTTCCAAAGATAATCTGCTAGCCTATCTCAGCAAAGTAAACACGTTGTTATGATTCAAAAAGTGTGGAAGAGCTGTAAGCAAGAGCAGAGACGGTGAGAATGGTAATAGAAGAGCAAATCACCTTTTGTAATGATTTAGCCATTCCAAATCCCTATTCAGACCCAATGTGAAGGTATCCAGTTTGCATATGAATTCCAGCTCTACAATTTCATGTTGGAGTCTGTTTTTGAAGGGTTTTTTATTTTATTTTATTTTATTTTGCTGAAGTACTATAATGAGCATGTTTTTTACAGAATGTCTGGGTAGATTAAAATGTTCCCTTACTAGTTTTTGAATGTTACCCTTCTTGATGTCTGATTTGCATACAATTATACTTTTGCGAATAGATTAACACAGCAACCCCACTGGAACAAATCATCTGTTTAGGAGATTTTACAGATATTCTGTTGCAGATTGTATAATTTGATGTGCATCTGCAGATTAGGGATCAGTCCCATGTCTCCATCATCTCTGGAGACAGATTTGGACTCTTCTTTCAGCATCTGCTGGGTCATTTTCCTTTATGTTTCTAATAAATGAGTCTGATTCACTGCTGGTTCAGAAGATCTCCATCATCCCCACCACTTGGAGAATGTTCTCTTTGTTGGTATAGATCTTGATCCATAGACCACCATCTCTCTCTTTTGATGCCAATACCACCTGAAAGGATTTTATCTGCTAACTATCCTCTAGAATTTCAGATTTAATCTGCTGTGACTTTCCCAGCAGAGTTTGTCCTTTCAAAATTGATGTCATGTTTTGGTGGGTTACTGACAGAATATTTATCTGGCTAAAGATAATCCTTTAGGTAGTTTGAGAAATATTTCTTTTATGCCCAAATCCTCAGGCTGGCTAGCAACAGCAATGTAACAGGGCAATCTGCCCCTTTAATAGCTGGGGATAGGGGTGACAAAGAGCAAAGGACCTCACCCCTGAGCGAAGTCCAGCAGACAGATTCTTGAAATCAGCTGGTCTGCACCTCATGATTGGTCCATACTTTCAACCAGACAAAATAAAGGAGAACTCAAGTCTATGAAGGGAGGAGGAAACTTGGAGAGATGATTCTCGTAACCAGAGGAGAAGGCTGCAGATGCAAGGCTGTTAGTGTTTATGTTAGCTCCAACCTCTCCCAGGGTTCAAGATAGTGCTACCTGGTGACTGTCAAAGGATCCTAATCTGAACCCCAACCAGACTGTTTTTACTTTTTTACACTTTTCTTTCTTTGATTTTGAAGACAATAAACAGAGCCTTGAAGAAAGTCTGCCATGCTCAGGTTAGGTTTTGGTCCCTATATATCCCTATCTGGTGACTTGGCCACCAACATGTATGCATCTGCCACAAATAGTCTTTTAAACTTTCCGTATCAAGGTTTGCATGTACCTGACATGTTACATTAGTTGTTTTTCCATGGGGGATAATTACATCCCTTTCCTCCACTTTAAGCATGCACAGGTTATCTGAATTGTTTCAGATGATGTTCAGAAAAGCTTCCATTTTTGCCATGCCAACATGAGGAAATATACATTTTGTATAGTTAGTGAGATTAGATTCTAGTATCTCCTCAGGTGAATTGCAGCAGTAGAGTTTGACTATCTCCTCAACAGCATCATAGCTTTGCCTTTCAAGTACTACATGAATCTTATCTTCTCAATAGAATCTAAATTTGCCTGGGCCCCCTTTCTTTTAAAGATCCCAGACAAGTTCTGTCACCTGGTATGAAAGTACCACCAAGCACTTGATCTCATTGTTTTCAAACTCTGCACCTTGGTCGCAATGGAGCTATTTGGGGAAACCAAATTCTAAAACACAGTCACCAAAGATCTTGTCTGCTGCAGTCTTGTCTGGTCTTTTAGTGGTAGATTAGGCTTGGACAAATCTAATGAAGTAGCCCACTGTGATTAAGGTTTTGTTTTCACTAAACAATTATGTTCACAAAAAGTAGCTCTGTACACACTCCATATTCTCCTTTCGCTGATTTTAACAGTCCTGCTATGCTGACAAAATGAAACCATCTCAATTGCTATGTCTACACTTACTAAAGTTAGTTCAAATTAGTGAATTCGAACTAGAAAAATTTAGTTTGAACTAAGCAAGTGCCATTCATGGCACTTGCTTAGTTTGAATTAGCGAATTGTATTGAGTTCAATGGGCCAGTTAGTTCGAACTAAGCAATTAGTTCGAACTAACATGGCCACATTGGTTAATTCGAACTAACTAGTTCGAATAGCATATTTGAATGTATTAGTTCGAATTAAGGAAGCCTAAACAAAGTGGTTACCCTGAACCGGGACTTAGTAAGTCGACCAAACTACCTTTAAGTTGACTTAATAAAGTTGACTTAAGGGTTAATCCATGTCCACGCTCTGCTTAAGTCAACCTAAGCAGTCGACTAAAGGGGTAGGTTGACCTAACCGGCGGTTCTTACTAAATCAACTTAAGTTTTCATTAAGTTGACTTAAGGAATTTCTTAAGTCGACTTAAGGAATGTCCAGTGTGGACAGGGAGTAATTTAGGTTGACTTAAGGTTACTTAAGTTAACCTAAATTGCCAGTGTAGACATACCCATAGATACTACCCAGATAAGCATGCCAGGTTTCTGCAGCAAACACATTCCTGCCTGGACTACAGTGGGATCTCCTGGGACTGCTGTGGGGAGAGGGGGCTATGGGTCTTTGACCAGGGCTAAAGTAAGGGGGAAAGCACTGGAACACCGTTCCGGGGCCCACAATTTCTAGGGGCCAGCGTTCCGGGGCCCCTAAAAATAGAAAACCCAGGCAGAACGCTGTGGTCTGATGCATTCCACCCAGGGGGCCCAGCAAAGCCACAGACTTGGGTGGAATGCTTGTTCTGCCCTGTCCTGCTGCGGACAGGCTGAGGAGTTTCAAATCTCCCGCACTGAGCATGCTCAGACAGAGCGAGTTCACGGCAGGAGCGGCCTGGCCCAGGAGAGGCTTTACCAGCCACCCCTGCAGCTCCGGGCCTCCGGCCAGGTAAGGGGGGTGGGAAGGGGCCATGGGGGGGAGAGGATCAGGGAAAGGCTGTGGGGGTGGGCAGAGGAGACAGGAAGGGGCTGCAGGGTCACGCAGAGGAGCGGAAAAGGGGCTGCGGAGGCAGGCAGAGGAGCTGGGAAGGAACATGGCGGGAGTAGAGGAGCAGGCAAGGAGCCACGGGGGCAAGCAGAGGGGGAAGGGGCTGTGAGGGGGGCAAGAGGAGTGGGGTAGGGGCCTGGGGAAATAGGGTGCTGGAAGTCTGGCGGGGAAGGGGCCGAGGGGGTCAGGGAGCCAGCAGTCAGGCAGGGAAGAGGTCCGGGGGGGGCCAGAGGAGCGGGGAAGGGGCCTGGGGTTTGGGGTGCTGGAAGTCGGTGGGGAAGGGGTACGGGGGATGAGAGGAGTGTGGAAAGGGACAGGGGGGTTGGGGAGCTGGTAGTCGGGCAGGGAAGGGGCTGCGGGGGGGGCGAGAGGAGCAGGGAAGGGGCCGGGGTAGTCGGGGAGCTGACGGGCAGGTGGGGAAGGGGCAGGGGGGAGTCGGGGATCTGGCAGGCAGGGGGGTGAGAGGAGCAGGATAGAGGCCTGGAGGGAATGAGAGGATAGGGGAGCCAGTGGGCAGGTGGGGAAGGGGCCCAGGGAGGCTTGGAGGTGGGGGACCAATGAAGGTTCAGCAGAGGACATTTGGGGACAACAACCAGGGAGGCCTGCTGGGAGGATCTTCCACTGGCACCCCGCCACCTAGTGCCAGTGCTCCCCATAACCCTCTGGCACTCCACCACACTTCTGCTCTGTCTTCCCAAGCTCCCCAGCCATTCCTCCTTTGCCACCCATCCCTGCTACACTCCCCTGCCAGGGTTCCCCTGCCTTTCCTGCCACTCCACAGTTTCTATGCCTTGTCTAGCCAAAATTTGCTCACTGAACCCAGTGACAAAACATCCTTTGACTTCAATGTGACTGAGGATCAGGACCTGTATTTGTAGCTTAGAAGAGAGGGGAAAAGTGAATAGTTTTTGTTTGTAGTGAACAAAATGCAGAACCACAAGAATATAAAACTGCCACAAAACTAATACCTTTAGCTTTAATAGCACCAGTTAGGTGTATTGG
Source organism: Pelusios castaneus (assembly GCA_007922175.1). Classification (NCBI taxonomy): domain Eukaryota; kingdom Metazoa; phylum Chordata; order Testudines; family Pelomedusidae; genus Pelusios; species Pelusios castaneus. Next base: position 3,216,290 of record ML685798.1, read on the forward strand.
CCCTGATTCCCTCACCGCCACACACATAATGTTATTAATTGTGTTAAATTGTGCCACGTTGTATGATGGTTTTGTGATATGGACGTATTGGGCCAGATTCACCCCGATATAACTCAACTGCCTTCATTAGAATGTGTCACACTTGAATCCTGGTATCCTTTTTCTCTGATGCAGTGGTTAAAGTAAGTTGTTCGGTACTCATCATCTCTTATTGGAAAATGCCTAATGCGTACAGGATGCAAACATTGGTCCTGTTACATGTTTTCTTGATCTGGTTGAACTAGGCAGCAATGATGCTTATGGCGTAGAATGAGCTTTGCTGCAGTGTTTGACAGCATATGGGTTCACCGAGGAATTTCTTAAAGATAATTGGATTGGTTTAGGTGTAGATGGAGTTTCTGTCATGTTAGGCAGTAAGGCTGCTGTTGCCACAAAATTAAAGACACGATTTCCACTTTTGATAAGTTGGCATTGTTTTAATCACAGTTTGGAATTGGCCGGGGCTGATGCTATCAAATGCTGGAGTGAAGTTAATCACTTTAAATCATTCAGTCATCGAAGTGCCTGAGTTGGCTGAATGTGCGGGTGATCAGGAAGTCCAACTTAATAGGATTGGACGCCTATTTGATGTACGTTGGGTTACCTCTAGTTACCACACTGTATGAGCTGTTTGGTGGTCATATGCAGCCCTCCATAGCCACTTCTTGAAAAAAAATCAACTGATTTCTCACTAGAAGGGAAAGATAAAGCAAAATTTGCTGGCACGGCAAAAAAACTGGAGAATCCAGTTTTTGTTAAAAACTTGGGTCTCATGCTTGATGTTCTGTAGGAACTTGCAGACCTGTCCTTGGCGTTGCAAAAGTCTGATGTAACATTATCTACAGCAAGTAAGTTGATAAGTCGACAAATTCAGGTGTTTATAGCTCGTAGAGAGTGTGATTCAGAGTTCTACCAGGAGGCTTGCTGAGGTTGCTTTAAAGGTGTATGTGTAAACATGTCTGTGAATGCTGGCAAGCAAATTGAAATTTCTAAATGTCAGTTTTACCAGGCCTTAGTGGACTGTATGAATGCTAGATTGTTGCCAGACTCAGAAAAACATCTAAACAGTGCTGCTGACGCGCTTGACTCATCATGTTTCACTACAGAACTGTCACTGGAATTTGGTGAAAGTGACATAAAATTTTTGTGTTCCAAGTTTGGCATTGCATTTAATGAAGTTAAATGTGCATATCGGGAATATAAAGATCACAATACTTATTGTGTTATGGCGTGTTTGCTAGTGTGTGACAATAATTGCTATAGACATAAATGCCATATAAAATTATAAATATTTTTATGGCGCGATAACTGATGCATATGGTACTGAGAAATGGTTGCAAATGCATGCCTAGGCTGGGGCCCGCACATGCATGTAGTGGGCCCGGACAATACAGGAAGGGGGCCCAGAGATTAGGAGGGTTCCAGGGCCCAGCAAATTATACTTTAACCACTGTCTGTGACTGAGTCTATGGGAGAAATCACTATAGGGAGGCAGGAGCAGAGAGTCTCAAGGACCTCACTACATTCTTCACGCTCGCCCCCACCCCATTCCATGTATCCTTCTGGGCTGCAGCAGTACGAAAGCTTTCCACCCCACAGGAGATTAAACACAGTGACAGCTGCATGTACATAGGCCCCTAGGAAATCCATGTTAAGGAGAACTTAGATGGAATGGTAGAATGAAAACATTAATGTAGAATCCTGTTCTCCCTGGCGCTAGGGCTGAGCCAGGGTGGGGGGACAGAGGGGCGCCTGTCTGTGCACCAGCTTCTGGCTCAGGATTGGTTGCAGTTGGCAGCTGTCTGAACAAGTGTCAGCTGCTGTCTGAACAAGAGTGCAGGCTGGTGAGTGTTCTATGCTTAGAGAGACAGCATGCAGACACACTGTCTGTCTGTCTCTCTCACACACACCCTCTCAGACAGCCCCCACCCTCACCTCTGTGGGCTTCCTGTGTTAGTGTTCAGTAATATCCGTTCGGTCACATTACCAAGTGTTACTTTAAAAAGTGATTTAAAATGTGTTACTTTTTGGGTGCACACGGTAATCATTACCAGGTTCATAGCATGGTGCAGACAAACAATGCCAGGCTTGACAAACTACAGCAACACACACTACTGTGGCACAGTGTTAAAACGTTCCTTCAAGGCATCCCTCAGCTCGACAGCCCACTGTTGAACTCTTATAGACTTGTGTTCATAACGCAATATTGAACAGCAGTGCAGAGTCCATGCTTTGTAGAGATGGCTGGCTTGCAGGGTACCAGGGCAGTTGAAAAGCGGTCGTCGGTCTAGTATGAGTCTCGTGGAGTGACGGGATTGAGGAACCTTCATCATGTGATGCTATATCTGCTCCCAGGAGGCAGTGCAAACCTGTCCCAAAGCACCCCACAGCCAGTTGCACAGTGGAATAGCTACCCATGATGCACTGCTCTCTGTGTCAATACAAGATCTGCTATTGGAAATGCATTCTGCTGACACAAGGGGTGAGTCTACACTTACAAATTAAGTCGACTTAAGGAGGCTTAAATTGACTTAATTTATTCCACATCTACACTGGGCTTTCCTTTTTCTGACTTAAGCTGCTCCTTAAATTGAATTAAGGAAAAGTTAGTTTGAATTAATAACACCTCATTTTAATTCGAACTAGTGCTTAAGTCGACTTTATTAAGTCGACTTAAGCCAGTGGAGATGCAGAGTAGTGCCTAGGTGGACCTTTTAAAGTCGATTTAAAACGTTAAGTTGACTTAATAAGGTTGAAAAGGAGCCACATCTACACTTGAAAAGTTAAGTCCACTTCTGTTAAGTCAACTTAATAAGGTCGACTTTAAGTCGACTTAAAGTCAACCTTATTAAATCAACTTTATAAAGTCGACTTAACTTTTCAAGTGTAGACATAGCCAAGGAGCATAGCGTTGATATGCAACAGAGGTTTAATTACAGCATGGCTGTACATCAATGTAACTTAAGTCAATTTAACTTTGTGGTCTAGATATGCTCTAAGATGCAGTCATATCCTCTTTTCCTTCTGTCTAAATGCAGGAAGTCCATTGATACAAGCACCAGTGATTCTGTTGTGATTGTTAGTGGAGCTCTGGTAAGATGTCTTTTGCTTGACTCATGTTCAGATTCTAGAGACATTATGTTCAATGTGCCTCTTCCTCTGTGGGCAATAAAACCAATCTCCTGCAAGACTGATTAGTCATTCTGCTCCTAAATGTGCCATCTGCTGCTAAATGTATGGGACTTTTCTTTATGTAGTTCTTGATATACCTGTCTTTTATTTTTCAGGAAATGTCAAATGATTTTGTAAGTTGGTTTTCCAATAAAGTTTTCTGTATATAAATGCGACTGATACCATCATGCATCAGAGCAGAATTCTTACCACATCCGCCTATGTTTTCTTGGTTATTTGGTTTATGTTCCAAGAACTTACAGTGAAGAATTTTAGTAATAGCTGGCTTTTCCTCTGAGCTGCCAACATATCTTCTTGTAGAATAGGTTTTTTGGTAGATTTAATACCTATGAAAATGTCTCCTATTGCTAAATGAGTTAGTAGCAATAGCAGCTAACCAAGATACTTTGCCATCTCTTTGTACATCTGAGGACAGTAAGCTTTGCCCCATGTCCTTATGTGGACCCCAGACTGTATGGAGAGCTCTCTCTAGAGCCCGATATGATGAATGGTTCTGCAGAACCAACATATTTCCCCTCTTCCATGTGAAAGGGGGAGATTCAAGCGTAGAGGACCATACCTTGGTGCTCAAGGGGCATAATCTAAGTGGCAATTTGGCCTTTTTCATTCTTTTGATGCAAAGTTTGGGGTTCAACAAAGATCACTTGTCACCACCAGCCCACCAACCCTGCATGCCCTAAGTGCCCAACAGCCAGCTTTATAAGCACGCAGGTCACATCTTGGCTTCCACCACCCAGTTACAATTTGCAGAGTGAGCCCAAAACCCTCTGACGCCTGGATTTCCACAAAACTGTCTCTTTGCTGTGTCCAGCCCTCTTCTGGAACATTCACAGAAGTTAAGTTTAAAGGTGCACAAACAGCAGTTTATTAGTTTAACTGAGGTTAGCAATTACTTCATTCAGAGCATGGGGTTGGTTTAGATAAAAATTAAAACAGGCTTATTTAATTCAAAAGACACTTTAAGTGAGTTCAAGCTCAAAAAAAATAAAAATAGGCAGGGTTACAAACAAAAGTAAAAGTTCACTATTTAATGGATAAGACCTAATTTAACAAACTATAGCCTTTGTTCAAGGTAGTTTCCTCACCAGTCTTCCTCTTCCAGCAATGGCTCACTAGCTCTGGGTCAGGATCCACAGAGTACAAGACGTTGGTTTTCCTTGTCTCCCTGGGTGAAGGAATTTCTGAGGGGTTCTCTGCCCCTCTCCTTATAGTCCAGGAAACCTTTGAGAAGGATCTCTCTCCAAGTTCATTGACCCTGTTTCAAGAAGCAGGAAGGCTTCCTAGAGGGTGCAGTCTCCATCCCACACCGAGGTGGTCAGGTGATCCCTTGTTCCTCACTTGCGGTCTGATGGCTTTGTTTGCCTGGCATTCATATATGATGTTCTTTGTCGTTAGTCACACTTTGCTCAATTTACATGGGAGACGCATTTTAGCAGGTGGAACCACATTAGTTTGCCTGGAAAAGAACAGTTCATCAATTCCCCCTGACATACCTGGTTTAAACATATTTTAGTCATAATTCCAGCATACCTGGATGTCCTTTGCGGGTTGATAGCACACAAGAACATTAATGATCAGTGAGTTATCAGTTTTCCAATGACATGTTCCATGACACCTTCTAGATATACATTATAACAACAGTGAGCAAGTGGGCTATACTAAGTTGGTCAGGCCATCTGAAATCACTGCCAGATACCAGGGAGCCCATTCTTTCTGACAAAAGGATGCTCTTAGGGTAATATGTAGACCTGTGCAGGTTCTACTACACAGAAGTGGAAGGGAGCATTTTTCTCCCTCTTAGTAATTAACTAAGGGATTTCTGATTCTTTGGCCACAGAATTTACTGAGATCCACTCTGCTGCAGAACTGTACATCAGAAACTAAACTTTCATTATAGGCTTTTAAAAATATTTCTAGCCCTGATGTTTGTGAATATAACCTTGAAAATACAAACTGAGTGCCGAGCCAGATTTTCTAACTTAAAATCCAAGCTGTTTGTAGGCAGAGCTATAACCTTTAAGGTCTTTAGGGACGTAATCCCACTTAACTAAGTTGTTCTATTAATTCACACAAAGCTAACTGACACCTTTACTCCACCTCATGCCTGTATTCCCAGCCCACCAGTCAGCTTTTCCTTAAAAAATCTCCATACTGCCTAATATACATGGGAAAAACTCATGAACAGAATCTGAGTAGCCACCACCTTATTCTCCTTCAAATCTCTCCTTAAAACATACCTCTGCCATGAATGATGCCTATAAGACACTGTCCCCTGACAATGACAGGGCAGGTAGCCAGCCATGACTAATGTGTTTTGTGCTATGTTATACAGGCTTTATTTTTACCTCACCTTCCATCCTCAGCTTCTTCTGCCATGCCATTTCCTTCCATTCACTTTCCACCAGTGGTGTTGTAACCTGGATTGGAGGCTGAACCTTTTCAGTACATGTTGTTTATTCAGTACCTAAGACAGCTGGGTCCCAAAGCATGAGTGGACTCTTTAAGTACTGTGTAATATAAGTAATAACTAAGGAGAAAATGATGTACTGTCTTTATGTGTGGAGAAGGAGCTTGAAAAGATAGCCCTGAGAGTAATGAATTGCCTCATTCATCTCAGTGGAATTGTTCATGATGAAACAGAAAGGTAATAGTTTCAATGGCAACATTAATTATTTCACTCCTGATAACTTCAGCAGAGACATCCCACCAAAGTGTTCATCCTCTGATCCCAAAATGTCTTCCATGCATCCTTAGGTAGCAAGAGCCCAAACTGCTTCTGTCAAGATGCACAAACATCCAGCTTCCCTCCCTCCCCCGTCCCCCTCACAGTTTCGAGGTCTGAATGATCATTTTTAAACATCTCTAATATTTCAAAAATGGAAAAAGTGGGGACAGTATAAAATAAATTGAACTTTAATAGCAAAAGCCAGGAGAGTCCAAAGTGACTAGCCTTTTTTAATGCCTCAGGTTTTGGGGGCCTTAAAAGGCCTTTGTTTTCAGATGGCACTCAGAATCTCTAGTCAGTTTTCAAAATCTTAGCCAGAGTAATAACATGGGGCTACTGCACTGACTGCATTCTTCAGCTCCATATTTATAACACCAAATCCCTCACTTTTTAAATGCAAATGAAACTGCTACAGAAATTCCAGTCTACCCCAGAATCCAGTAATTTTGCCACAAAATTTAGTTTCACCTTGCCACAGAACACAAAACCTTAGTTACTATCTCATCCTCTGTTTTGACGCTCCACGCTATGTCCACAATAACGGAGATATTACAGGAGAAAAATGCTAGATGTTTTACATGAGTAAAGCAGATTTGGCTGCCTTATTTCAGTGGAGTCAAATTCATTTCATTTTTTTTTTCAAAGAAAAAAGAATCAAGAAACTCAAACACATCTGTATGGGGTAGTCTTCATTGTATGGGTTAACACTTCTCCTTGTCACTGCTAAATCCTGATAGAGTGCAAGAGGTTTGTGTGAAAGTGTGTACCATTCAGTTAGTTTTTTAAGATAAAGAAGAGAAAGGAGCCTCTCTAGGCAACAGTCAATACAAAATACTGAAATCAAGGTCTCCTATCGCAAGAAATCTTTTCGTTGGAATTTTAGAAAAACATTATGAGTTTATAACAGGTATAAACCAAACATTTCCTCACACAAGCGACCCTCTTATATGACGTAGTATAATCAACAAGCCACAGGCCAGTTGTGGTTCCTCTATATGCCAAGAAGCAGTTTTACATTCCAGTGTTCAGGCTGCTGAAGTGTTTGCATTTTTTTTTGTTTCACCTTTCCATCTTCTCAGGGCCAATTTAAGAGCTGTTATTCTCAGCTCATAGTAATTGAGAGAAAATAAAACCCTATCTGTTTCTGCCAGAAGGAAATGTAATTAGAGAATCAACACAAAACTCCACTCGCTAGACACCATTTGCTCCCACTTATTGCCTTGCTAAGGGAAGTCATGTTCAGGTGAGTTGCAAAAAGTAACAAGTAGTCAGTCAAGATGACAAGTGCCCAGGATTTTGATTTTACATCTCATCTCTAGAGCAACACTTCCAAAAGGACAGTGTCGCATATTGCTCTTCCTTTGCACGTGTAACACACACATAAATAGGAGTTCTATGTGTATACAGTGAGAGCAGTACAAGGATCTCAAAGTGAGTTAATAGCATAACACACATTTCTTTCATTAGATTCATTAAAAATCAGGAATGCCAGTGAATAGGAGCTGCAGCCACAGCTATAAAGCAGAATAGCTGAAGTCCAACCTAATCTTTGCTGTTAGTGAACGGTTTGGACCAGCTCAAAGATGACAACATTGAAAGGTTTTGGCTGGATAGCCATCGTTTGTTAAACAATCTGTTAAAAAGAGAACCTAGAAATAAGGAGATGTGTGGGCAAGAGTCACATGTTAGAAGAGGCTGCCTCAGTGGGCATTCAAATTGTGTCAGTCTGTTTTAATGGCAAGCTATAAACTGAGAATTTTGGGAGATTTGTAGAGAAATGTCAATAGCAAGCATAGCCATAAGAATTTTATATTACTATTTTCACCTCTCTCTCTCATTCAAACATGGCCTCAATCTGGCAATATTTTCTTCTTCCTTGCAGCACTCCTCTGGCTCCTTGTCAAAATGGCTTCCCCTTGTTACAGAGGCCTCTAAATGTCTGACGAAGTAGGATTTTCTCCCACGAAAGCTCATGAGAGAAATAAATCTGTACGTCTTTAAAAGTCCCACAGGACTCCTTGTTTGTTTTGCTGAACTAGACTAACACGGCTACCCCTCTGGAACTTTTCCAGAAATGGGTCTCACAGTGTGGAAGGATCCAAAGGGGTAGCCGTGTTAGTCTATTGTAGAAAGACAACAGAGTCCTGTGGCACTTTTAAAGACTAACAGGAATAGGAAGAGGTGCACATTCTGATCAGTGCATACTCTATGGTCCTGATCCTGCACCACCACCAACTACAAGGTTGCCATTGCCATCCATGAGGACAGGATTAGGTCCATGTCCACATTCTTAGAAGGAAGGGGAGAAACAGTTCAGCTACAGCAGCTTGCCTCCCTTTCCAACATAATCAAATACAGCCAACAGAGGCAGATCTGCATGCAGAGGGTCTCCTCTAAATTTGTGCCAATAAATGATTTTTAGTTTCAGCAGACAAAATTGGGAGTGGAAATAAATTTCAGGTCAATCTGTACAGTAAATTCTTCAGTTTTCACAGTGAAATAAAATAAAACAGCAGCAAGATACTGTTTCATGTTGAACAAAACCTTTTGTTTTGGTTTGGGGCTTTTTAAGCACTATTTTGATTAAAAAACAAAACAATTTTAAAAACACCATTCCCAGACCTGGAGGAGGAGATGGTGTTGTCCCTACCCCTGCCTGATGTTAGGGCACTCGCCCACAATGTGGGAGACCCAAGGTCAAAGCCTTGCTCTGAATAAGATGGAGTGGTAATTTGGAATATTCCAACTGCAGGTCTATAGAGTGTTCTGCAGCAAGACTCTTGCCTATTCAAGCTCTTCCACTTTGAATAGTGTGACACTATATGGATTAGGGGAACCATTGATGTTATTTAACATCAATATTTCAAAATTACAATAATTCATATGAGATAGACTGTGTCAGGTACAATTAGAAAGTGTATAATTTTCTAAGTATGATATTGTCTATGCGTGTGTGTCATATTTGTATTGGAAGTTATGGATATGTTTAATGTATCTGTAATTCAACTTGTGCTATGTTTCTACCTGACACTGGATCAGATCGATGCAGGGGCTATAGGGGTTGAAGCCCTGGGTCCCAGCCTAAAAGGGGCCCTGGACTTCAGTCCCTATGGCCCCTACATGATCCACCCTCACCACCCCTGCCATTCTGCTCAGCATCCACAGTGCTGGCGGGGCTTGGGGGGCACTGGAAGGAGGGCCCCTGCTGGTGCTGGGGGGGCCAAGGCCCTGGAGCCAGAGGCCAGGCTCTATGGCGGTCTTGCCCCCACCCATGGGCTGGTGGAGAGCAGCCTCTGGCCCCAGGGAACCCCAGCACTGGCTCACCCACAGGCTGCTGTGGTGGGGGGCTGGGGCCCACAGTGGTAGGTAGCCTGCAGTCCCTTAATTCAGCCCTGACTTGACATCCTGAGACAGGACAGCAACAGCAATAAACTGCTAAATGGTCCTTTAAGGGAACTCAAAGGTACAATAAGTCAAAGGAAAGAATCAAGGGGCTACATCTTATGAGCCACCAGGTGACTTGCTCATGTGACCCTGGACTCCATCTTATTTCTGTAAATTCTCACAAGCAGCATGACAACGGGATATAAAAAGCAGCTGCACCCAAACCACATCCATATTGTCTTCAGTCTTCACCTATCGCTGGATCAACTCAGCTGCAACTGAAGCTGTGAAATAAAGGACTGTGACCCATCCAGGTACTGGATGTACGCCAGAGGAACTGTACAAGCCTGTAAACTCCACAGTTCTAATGAAAACCTGATAGAAATGGACTTCCAAATCATGTGTATGTATCTGATGGCTTTAATCATTTAACTTTTCTCTTATAGTTTCTTTCTTTCCTTTCCTTTATAATCAACCTTTAGTTTTAGCCACTAAAGGATTGGCAGGCAGCATGATATTTTGAATAAGATCCAAACTTATATTGATCTGGCAATGTCACTGACCCTTTGGGGTCAGGAGAACATTTAGGTACAGGGAACAGAGTTTTAATAACTTACCACTTTACCAGACTTAGTGGTTGATGGGGAGCCTGTGAGCAATAAAGAGGACTGTTTAACTTCTTGTTTTAGCTTTTGATAACCAGTGTGGGGAATCAGAAGCACCCACTGTTTGCAGCTGATTGGGAAATCTAACTTCAGTATTACTATTTGGTAACTGAGGGCTGGCTCAGCTAAGAGCCCCTCCTTCCCCAGCCTACAAGGAGGGGTGACTGAACCTGGCACGAACTGATTCAAAGAGACAAATAATAAAAAACAGAAATGAGTGTGGGGGTCAATAAGGTCAGAATGAGGGAACCAGAAGGGGACACTGGGAATCAGAAGAAGCCAGAGAGGCAGTGGGGGTGGTCTAAAGGACCTCTGCTCATGCATAGACAGAGAAATGGAAGTAGACCTCAGAATTGCAAAGCACCACACCAGCCAACTTCCTCTTCCTGGTGATATGAATGGCCACGTTGGCTGAGGCGAGGAGGAGGTTGACAAGGAGCCATGGATGGAGTGTGGGATCAGCAACTGCAGGGAAAAAATGCAGCCAGAACTGCAAGAGGAGGTTCTGGAGGAGCCAGAAAAGGGGCTGCATTATGGCCTAACTTCAGTGTTACTCACCAGTAACAGGCTGGGAGAATCTGCTCTCCTTATGCAGCCTGCCCTGATCTTGGTATTTTCAGATGGCTACACTGGACATGGACAAGTCACAAATAGATACATAAATATTAATTGGGCCGGAGAGAGATTCCATAATCTGGTGGTTTGGGGACTCAGATTGGAGGTCAGGAGCTGGTTTCTAATCCCTGCTCTAATAACTATTTAATTATTTAGATGAATTGGAACTGCTTCAACTGGAGCAAGTCCCACCCCCCAAGAGCCAAGAGCAGTTATGGCTTTAATCTCTGAGTGACGTGGGAGACCCATGTTCAAATTGCTGTTCTGCCTCAGTCAGAATAATGACTTGCACCTGGATCTCCACATCCAAGTGACCGCTGCAGTCACAGAAGCATAAACGTGGGCAGGAGAATCACTACCCTGCAAAAATGCTGGGAATGAATTCATCAATAGTTCTGGTTGACCTGCAATATAATGCTGGACAAATAACCCCTTTTTTGGTATGGCCAATACATTTTTTTAAAAAGCTTCATTTCAGATCAAGACTGAAACACAATTTTTTAAAATTTCTTTACAAAATGACAAAAGCAACAAATTTTTTTGCGGGGGGTTGAACACAATGTTTGTTTGACCCCAAATGAATGTTTGTGTTCTGGGCATTTATAATTTTAAAGAAACCCAATAACCTTAGGGAAATTCCTAAATGACAAGTCAAATGTGTTTCATTACATAAATGCTGGAGGTTTTGGGTTTTTTTGGTACAAATCTATCCACCAAAATTCACTCAAACCCACAAATACCTTTTTTTCATCCCAAATCTGTCATTTTCAGTGAAGGAAGTATTTGCATGAAAAATCTGGCCCACTTCAATCTCACCCCCCAACACAAATCTAGGGAGTATGATCAGAATATCGCTCAATTATCATTGGCTTTCCGTTTCATTGTGGGGTTTAAACATTTTAGATAACATTTGATCTGAATAGAAAACACAGGCTAAAAAAACCCCAATTTAATCAGTTAATCTAAATACCTAAAAAGACCCTTCTAATTATCCTTTCAGTGTCCTCCTACCAGTTGATCTTGCCATTAATATCACATTCAGCACTGTGGAATCAGAGCCCCTAATAAAATTGTCAGTCCAATAAAGATTTTATCCCTCCCCTCTGCAATGAATAGACAAGAAATTCATTGCCATAATCAAATGGAGGACAGACTAAAGCAAAATCTTTGAGAAATAAAAATATTTGCATGTAAACAAGTCGCAGAACCCATTAGCTTTTTTTTAATAAAATCTGGAGGCATGAGGTTGGTTGGTGCTGAGTCATCAATTCTATGATAATGGTACAAAAAATAGCAAAGGTAAAAGTTAAACAATAAAACAAAACACCAAGACCATGAATGGTATCTTTAAAACCAGTGGTTCCCAAACTTTTCAGCTCAAGGGCCACAGACAATATTTTTACAACCCTGAAGGGCCACCAGTCTCTGCCAGCAGCCCCCAATACCCACTGCAGCCAGATCTGTGCCCCTCCTGGTTCCCTAAGCAATGGCTTCTTTTTACATCCAGGGGGACCAGAGATCAGTGCTCCCCTTTCTCTGGCTCCAACAGGGACCCCAGTGCCTAGGGAACCAGGCACAACACTTTGCTGGGGCTGGCAGAGGAAACCGCTGATCTCCCCTCCCTCTGGCTCCTGCAGGGACCCCGTCATCTATGTACCCGATGGAGTGCTTTGCTGTGCTCCCTGCCACTGCCAGGGGGAGGGGAGCACTGATCTCCTGGCTCCTTGGCTGAAGCAAGAAGCCTGAACCAGTCTTGTAGCCCCCTAGCAACACGCTCTGCCTGGATTCTTAGGCAGTGTCTCCCTTTTGCAGACAGTGGAAGGGGAGTAACGGGCCACTTTGAAAGACTCCACAGGCTACTTTTGGCCCATGGGCCACAGGTTGGGAACCACTGTTTTACACTGTACACAGAAATACTAAAGACATGAATGGTTCTTTTACTTTCATTCAGTAGATGTCACTATAGTACAGGGATTTACTACACTACACTACCTTAAAATAGCTTGACAACAGAGTCTTGCGGCACTTTTAAAGACTAACAGATTTATTAATCGCATGAGCTTTCGTGGGAGAAAATCCCACTTCGTCAGACGCTTTGAAGATAGGAAAGTTACAGAGTGGGAGGAAATTAAATGCAGGGGAGTGTATGACATAGCATCAGGTCAGGCTGTAACAGCCCTGCATTTAATTTCCTCCCACTCTGTAACTTTCCTATCTTCAAAGCGTCTGACGAAGTGGGATTTTCTCCCACGAAAGCTCATGCGATTAATAAATCTGTTAGTCTTTAAAAGTGCCGCAAGACTCTGTTGTCTTTCTACAATAGACTAACACGGCTACCCCTTTGGAATTTAAAATAGCTTGACAGAGAGTAGCAACCCTCCACCCCCCACTTCACCCCCCCTCCCCCCGCACACACAAATCAAACAACTGATAACAAAACATCACCAACAAACAATATTAACTCAAATCTTAACATCTTCAGATTTTGAAGGGGGTAGAATTTCAATCTCCAGATCTAAATCAGTCCCTTTGTTTAGTTCTTGGTTGGGTCTAAAATCAGTGAGGAACTATGTTCTGTTTTGGGTCGAGATGCAATTGTTATGAGATAAGATGTTTTTAATACAAGATGATGGGTAAGGCCAACTTGTGAAATTGCAACTCTGGGGGAGCTGAACCTCAGCTTTAGCCCAAATTCAGTCTCAAATCAACATCCCTAAACATACTTCAGATCCAGATCTGAATTCTGTTTCCTAGTCCATCTTTAATTGTAACAATGAAAACTATCTATCTATCTGAAATGTATGTAACCAGTGCCCTGAGTGCCTGTACAGGAATATATAGTATATATACTTGTAAAGAACCATTGTCAACATCTCTGTGACCCATAATTTATATAGTTAAAAAACAACAGTGAAAAAATAAATTTTTCCCAAAATTGGAGCACAAACAGTAAATTTTAAACAATATGCTTCCAGTGAAATGTCCTGAATGCAAAATATTGCAATATGAAAACCTGAAAGCAAAAACAATTTGATAAATTTCAATTGCCCAAGCTTAGAGGCCAGCAAGAGGAAACGGTATAAGTATTTACATATTTACAGGATTTTAAAGATTATTTGACTTGTAATAATCTCAGATATTAGAGAAGTGTGTGTGTTTACAATGTGACCTTTAAGGCACCCTCTAACCAATCAAATCATAACTTACGAGCTCCTCTTCCCACAATCATTCATATAAAACAAACAGAACTCACTCTCTTTGGCCATGTAGCACCTCTTGCCTACTAACTCACACTTTTCTCAAAAGCCTGAAGGTTGAGATAAGTTTCATAGCAGACTGAACAGGTGAGACTTAGGCTTTGTATGACCAAAGGTGGATGCAAATTCCAGGGTCTGGGACCCCATGTTGGGAAATAGATAATTTTTGCCAGTAGACCTTTCCCAGTTACACCAGAGGAGTGTCAACTGGAAAAACCCAGCTTATCTTACCTGTTGACATGTTCCATGAGGAAAGAAGCATATTTCAGAGAGTTAGATCCTAAAGCTGAAGCAGATTACACTATCAAAATCAACACCTTGACTTTCACATGGCATTAAGTAGGAAGCCATCTCAGCCAGCTAGCCTTTCTTTATGCCATAATGAAGTGCTGAGTAAATTCTCAGTGGTACCAATCAAATGAAGTGAGATGGAGATAAGTGAGATGGAGATGCAGATAACATTCAACTTTATATAGTAACTGCATATTGAAAATACTGCAAACTATACCTTCTCCTAATTAAATCAAATTACTACTATTTTATTATACTTATTAACTCCCCAAAGCCATCTGTTTTCAACTCAAATACTGATTTTAAGAAATCACTGGAAAATGTTAAGGGCTGAATTGTGTCTTATATTCACTACCCCTGTGCAGCACCATAACAGCCCCAACAGTCTCTCTTTACTGTTATTACCTGTATGTGCAGAAATTCACTTTAGTTGTTATTTGCCAGAGGGAAGGTGTGAAAATGTGAATGAGATCATGGCTAGTAGGTTCTACCTAATCTTTCTCTATGCTGTGCTCATCACTCTGGTGATGAGCTCACCTGATACCTTGTTCATTTGAGCACTTTGGATGGTTGGAAGAGGGAGTGATCTTGGAGGCTATAATGGTGCATCTCTAAAGTTATCATATTGTGATAGTCTGAGGGCTGTAATATTGCTATTCTTCGTCGAGTGATGTCCCTGTGGGTGCTCCACTTGAGGTGTCGC